>JAOTRO020177351.1:0-11655 GCA_028566515.2 Pyracantha coccinea | reverse complement strand
GCCTCATGGGATTTTTTTTTTTTTTTTTTATACTCCCAAACCCAAATTTTGGGTAGGGTTTTAACTCTCATACCTCTTCCTTGCACTATCATCTCTCTTACCTTTTTTCTGATTTTTATATTTTTATATAATGGGTGTGTGTGCTGTCTGCGTGCATTGTTATACGTGTGGTCATTGTGTTTTTCATCCTCTATTTTATATATATAACATAATATATGTATATATGTGTGTATATATATTTATAATATGTGTGCGCTCAGGGTGATTATTGATTAATAATCTTCTTTTTTTTAATACAATATATGTGTAAGCTCAGCGTATATATTAAAAAATTTAGGTCCGGTGAGGCTTCGCCTCATGCCTAGGCTGGGCTATCCCTCGGACGCCTCGCCCACGTCTCACGCTTTTAATACACTGATATATAATAATCATAAATAGTGGATTTTCGCACACGCATTCACTAAAAATTGGAGTTCGCCTATTGCCAATTTAACAGATCACCTAACATTTTGCTACTTTACCCATCTACATATCAGATACCACAACTAAGTTTTTTTAACAAACAAAAGCAAGCAACAAAGCATATGTAGAGTTTTCTTTCAACCTATTTCACATTCCTTACACCCCATGATTCTTCAATACTTGTGCAGTACAATAATTCAGAAGTATAATAAAAACCTCACTATACCTCAATATTGTAAATTCCAATTTTTCCATCAAATGAAGATGCCGATATCACTCCAGGTACTTTTGGATACCAATGCACATCAAAATTCCAATTGGTGCCTGCCGGCAATTCACATACAATCTGAACCAATATATTACAAAAAACAACCCCATAGTCAGACAATGATACTGAAACCAAAAGTACAGGAGAGATTAAAGTGTAGACAAGGTGCACAATGAAAAATATTGGCCTCCTTGATGAGCGGGTAAAAACCATACCTCTGCAGAAACTGTGTCCCAGCAAATAGTTCGATTATCCTTGGCACATGTAAGCAGGTAAGAGCTGTCATTTGGACACCAAGACATTGCAATTACACCTGAGGCAAGATGTGTACGTAACATAATCATAAGCATATCAAATTAACTTCGGATGAAAATAATATCAGTAATACTGTACTTTTGAGTTACAAAAATAACAATCTTGTCAAACTGAATGCAAGTTCAACCACAAGGATCATGAGGTTGACACAACAATTCCTAAAAGCATAAATAGAAACATAATGGGGAAACTTGTGTACTACTTAACACAGCCTCAAAGATGTAACTTAAAAAAGTCACTAATCAAGTACACTCACGCATAAAATGGCATGAAATCCGGGTGACCCATTGAAAGTCTTGTGCTTTCTCACACGCCCACTTCCACAATTAGTGACAAACAATAACCAAAATGGATTATAGCTTGTTTACTGTAGTAAAAGACAACTCAAGTAGACTAGCAGTTTGAGGATTTGATTAAATGAATAATATGTGACATTCCCTGAATTTCATAAATCCTTCCAGGTTCATAAGACTCATTATCATGTTCATATTTGAATGCAGTTTGATTTTCAAATCAAATCGGGAAGGGCTGTACAAAAATCTCATAGCATATTAAGCTGTAGAGAAGAATATTTAAAAAGCCATCTCTGATCTGTTCCCATGTCCAATAATTAGTTAAACAACAATGGAAATTAGCACTAGAGTAAAAATAGCTTTATGAAACCAAAAGAAAGAAACTGCTTCCAAACAAAAAGAAAGGCACCAAAGAATCATTAGCAGTTAGTACGTCAAGAAAGAGATGATTTTTTCCCTGTCTTATTACCTTTTGTGTGCCCAACAAACTCTTTAACTGGTGACATTATATTACGCATATCCCACAGCTGCATGAACAGAAGTGTTAAAACATATGACCACTAAACAAATAGAATATTACTGCAGTATCATTACCCTAAGAGAAGGTGAACCATCTTCATCTGAAGAAACAATTAGCTGAGTGGCAATATCAGGATTCCACTGCAAAACAGAGCACCGTCTTCTAACTGAATCTGTAAAACTGCCGGACAACCAATGTCAAGTTAGGTAATGGAAATGACCAATCCAGATAATCATTGAGATTTTAACACAACAGTTGAACAGTAGAGAATAATCCAACCACCTTATTACTGGCTTTTGCTTTTTCAGGTCCCAAATCACTGAAAGAATCAAAATGTTAAATTTTCACGCTAAATAAAAGTCATAAAACTACTAGACAACAAGTACCTAAAGAGAATAGTATATTTCTCACCAGTTGTCCCATTTAATGATGTGGATGCTAATATATGTTGGACCTTGCTATTCCAAGATAAAAATGACACCTCACCCTGGGCAGCAGAACCACTACCCTGCATAAAGAACAAAACGAGAGAGAAAAATCATTTCATGCACAGATGGAGACAGAAAAGACTAGAGGGATCTAATTATAGACTTTCTCTTATACAATAAGGAATATGGTCAGAACTAAGATAGGTCTCTACAGTTTATGAGAATAATTTGAAGAAAGGGACCTTGCATCCTTTCCACTTCTCTATGTTTATTATGATTATACATTGCTTAGTACATCCAACTTGCGTCTCATTCATTGTGATGACTATTGTACAAACTAGTGATGTTGAATTTTGCTACCTTTGGGTACCAAAATTGTAAGCATCTTTAATAATGTTTAATTATTGTACTCTAATTCTTGTACTCTACATGTGCGTTTCACCGTAGACAGTAAGGTGAAGTATGACAACGAAATCAAAGGCTCTAAGGCAAGAAAGAATAACTAAAAATTAGTGTGGCCAAAAAGATAACTACACCAAAAATTGAGGATAAAGAATTCAATACAGACTATAGAGAAAGAGTTTGCAATATTTCAGATAAACTGACAACTAATTAGCACAAACCTTGAGAGGTGGAAAGTGAGAGGGTTCTGCAGGATTGGTCAAGTCCCAAATGCAAATTTCACCATCATCAGCCCCAGATGCAAGTAAATTGGGTGCAATTGCATTAAATTCAAGACCACGAACCTGGAACAAAATAACAAGACTCAAATTTAAGAGTTTGAGAAAATAATCTACATAATGATCAGATGTCCAAGCATTGAAAGAACCGCCAAAAATACAAGCTTTCTGAAAAAGAAGAAAACTTACAGGGCCTTTATGCCTTGTGAGATGCCCAACTGAAGCACTTACACCAGCCTCCGGACTAAGGATAAGAGAGAACAAAAAATAAGGCCTTTCCAAAGCATACCATGAAATGCTTTCTCAAATACAAAAATAATGTTTCACAAAACCAGAGGGCATGTATTTCCACGCATATTTTTGTAAGGGAAAGATCAAAACCAAATAAATCTAACAGGAGGTTCAAATTATTGCAAATAGTTCCGCAATACTAACAAATATACTGACAATATAAGTCAAATGCAAATGTTTCAAGCAAATATACACATTACCAAAGAACCTAAACCACAAAAATAAATAATAAACAGAAAAGGTCGAGAGAATACGCCCAAGCTTTCATCTTCATAGATAGAATTCATGAAAATCCCAATTCACATTATCTCCATATTCAGACTTCCAGCAACCAAGAAAATTTCAAGATATCATTTCACTCCAAATAATGAAAAAAAAAAGAACTGGGTATAAAAGCACAGCTTAAAATGAGATCTAATCACTCACACTAAAACAATAAATGCCAATTTCAGCTATCTTTAACCCCATTTCCCGTCACCCCAAACAGGCCATTCACTCAGATCAAAGTCAAGCACCAAGAAACTACAGAATCTGTTAACTTCTCCACTTTCCCACATTGTTCCAGCACCCAAAAGAAAACCCACAATCCAAATCCACAGAAAATCCGAAATTTACAAGCAAAGCTCAATTCATATCCATTCAATTCAATCCCAATCGTAACCAAAAGCAAATGACAAATTCAAATCCAATTACCGGATCAGAGTTTGTGGGTTCCAGATATCAATAGTGCCATCAACGAGTCCACCAGCGATGAGCCCAAGCCCGAATTCTTGCGACCCCGATCCAGTGGGCTTGGCCCATGACAACCTGTTGAATCTCTCAGAGCTCGTCGACTCGCCCACTACCGGGAGATCACGGTCGTCTGACTGTAAATCAAGCTTGAAGATCTCAATGTTGGCGGAGGAGCTGAAGGACAGATCCACTGCTCCGGCCATCGTCCCTGCCGCCATGTACGGCGCGTCCGGAGCCAGCGCCACGCAGGCCGATCGATTCACCCCCTTTACGCACGCCATGGCTCGAAAATTGAGCGAAACCCAACAACCCCAAGTCAATCTTTATTGCAAAACGGAAGAATTGGGGGATTTGAAGGCGAACGAGGCAACAGATCTGAGAGAAGAAATGGTGCGTTTTATTGGAAATTGAAGAATTGGGGATGATTTTGTAAATCCAGTCTGTAAATTTTTTGAATTTTAGGGTTTGGTTTTGAGTGTGATCTCTGTGTGTGAAAATTTTATACCGAGAGGGTGAAAGATAAGCACTTTTGGCTTCTGAGTTGAGGCCTCTCTCTCTCTCTCTCTTCCCCTCCTCTTTATCTCTCTCTATCTCTCTCTCTCTCTCTCTCTCCCTCCCTCTCGCTCCCCCCTCTGTGTTTTTGATATCTGGCAATCGTTGGCGTTACGGGATGGTGTTAGCCGGTTTGGGGTTACTATTCCTCTGCGGTCGGTTGCACTGTGTGCCTTCAGTGTTTGTGCTGTTGATGGTTGTACGGTGAAAGCTCATAAGATCAGGGGTTTGTGTACAAGCGGGAAGAGCCTGGTTTAGGGAGGTGAGGTGAATGTGTGGATGTAGACGATGATTTTGCACGAATGACTCAAGCACCTCCAGTTAGATGATGACAAGTGTAATACTGGGCATTGTCCTATGATTTGCAATTTTTTGGGGACCAAGGGTGATTCAGGAGAAATTCTTAGTTATAACTGGAATACAAATGATACATCACGTGTTTTATGCAAGTTGTGAAAAATTTTAATTTTTAAGTTAATAACATTTTAACACATATAATTCACCATTTATCTAGGAACACATGTTGTTCCATCTCATGTGACAATCATACTGAAAAATATCTTTATAGGTAGAGCCTATTTGGACAAAACTTTGAGCCTTTATTTTTGCGGGATATGAATAAATAGCCGGCCCAAAATCTTTTTTGCTTTTTCTATGAGTGGAATCACCTCAACAATTTCAAGTTATTTGTAATTTTGTTCGACACCAAGCCAATATAGGCTTTTCGGTTTGCGAGAATCAAGATGGAATGTCTATCGTACGCAGTTTTATCATTACTTTAAAAAGTTGTTTTCATGACTCGAGTCTTTGACCTTCCAGTCACAAATGAGCAATTCCGATGCGTCAAGGATCGCCCTCATTTGTAAGCAATTTAACAAGTAACGATATTTTAGCGGGAAAGGAAAACTTGAGGTTACTTACGTTCATCCAGACGGTGGAAGGTTTGAGGTCATAATACATTCCTTCAAACATCCATCAACATATACACCTCTCGGATTTGAGCTTTCATTTTGGTTTGAGTTACTCGAATCAATTTCGATCCGGATTCGTTGTAGCTTTTCATAGACTAAGTCCTTGAATCAGTTTACATCGATGTCTTTTTTATGTCAAATGTGTGATTTTCCATATGTATGTTATGATTTCATTAAGCTTTCAAGTTTGTATCGTCTTTTATAAATAGTGTTTCTCAGATCAATTTACTTGTAGTGTATATGTTAGTCTTGTTCGACATCATGGTTAAGTTGACGTTAAAGATGTGTATATAAATTTGTTTATCTTTATTCACATGATGTTTTGCTTGGTTTTTGACAAAGAGAGAGTAACTTTAAAAGTTGAAATTTGACGCATGCATGTTGTAGTCGACAAACCTCTTGTTTCACTGTCAACTATATATAGTTCTGGTGTACGAGTGAGGAAAGTATAGAGTTAAGCTCTTGCCTAGATGAAAAATACAATCCTGGGGAAGATTTTGATGATGGTCACTGCAATCTTGGGGTGATTATGAAGTTGTTGCGATGTGTTTGAGGGTATTTCGGGGCACAATTTGCCTTATGAAATGGCGGGATTCTGCAACTGAGCCTAAATATTATAAGGTATACGTATACAAGTTTCTATTTTGCTTAACGGTGTCTTTGCAACTCTAAATAAATGTGCCGCACCTCTATTTCCAAGATCAGAAGAAATCATCACGTTCAGGTAGCATATATCTCATGAATGAAAATTGGTGACAAGAAATATTTCTCATAATATATCGTCCTTCAAAGTTTATGCCCTTGCATATGCATTAACATTTGTATAAAACATTTGAAATCTACCGTGCTCTACTAAAAAAAAAACAGAAAATCGTCAAAAAAATGAATAAAAATATACGCACAAAACATATATAGTTGCTACCGTTGCATTAGCATGCGTATATATGATGTTAATTATTTAGCATTGTCGTCACTGCCATTGTCATTTTGGTTGAGTTCAACAGGCGGAGTATGCCTGTCAACTGGGAGCTTTATTTTGCCCAAGGAACCTGCAGGAACAAGCTTGAGATTCTCGCAGTTGCACATCTCAACCATGAATCCATCTGGATCACTGAAGAAGAGTTAGTCAATTTTTGTTCCGTTTTCATCATCCTCTGCTGCTCTTTTTATGTACGTTATATCAAGCTCCTTCAACTTCCGCTCTACGGCTCCATGTCTTTGCACTGCAAGTAATTTAGTACTTATAGAGTAAAGAAAAGTTGCCACAGGAAAGATCTCTATGTAAATGTAGAACAACTGTGTTATTGCATTACTGTTCTAAAAATCTCCGTCTAACGCCGCTTAGGCCCCGCCTAGGAGCTAGACGGTTGGTCACCGCCCTAATTAATGCATAGACGTTTGAAAATTAAGAAATAGCGCCTAGACCCGCCTAGGTTGCGACTCACTTAGACAAAAAATAGATAACTTTCATTTTGCATTTTATTTTTTTAATAAATTTTAAGAGACTTGTTAAGTACTTAAATAACATGCATTATATGCTTGTTAATTCCCCATGTTTTCATTATGTTCCAATACTTCATAATATATATGTCATTTTATTTTGTGGTTTATGATGAAATTATATATATTTTAAGTATAAACAAACACTTATTTACACGAAACATAATCGATTTACTTAAATCCGTCTAGGCCCCGTCTAACCATTTAGGTGCTAGGTCCCAGTCCACTGCCCGACTAGCACCTAGCGTCTTTTAAAACCCTTATATGTACTAAATTACAATTTCTAATCATGTTAATCACATTATATATTAAGGAAGAAAACTTAAATAAAATAGTTATATACAGATGCCAGTCCATTAAACCACGAGGACGGGTATGGTAATGGCAAATGGTGGATGACGCACTCGCGTATAGTACGCGTATTATATTTGTATGTACTTTTTAAAAATATTTTATTTTCCGTACACGTCTTAATAATTCGTGAAAGCACCATTTTTTATAACCCTAACATATTGTACACGTACTTACATATTTTTCACGTTTACACTACTACAAAAGGGTCTTATAGATCCAATTGGTGATGTCGGTTTAATATAATGTAGCGGCGGATAAGACAGTTGCGACACTAACTGTTCATGACGTCAAATTTACTATCGCTTTTAAGCGTCATAAAATATCTATGTCGCTTTTAAACCAACGTAAAAATTTAATGTCGCTTATAACCGACATATATTTTAATAATTTTAAATACTGATGTCGCTTTAAACACAACGGTGTCGCTTTAATATTGTTTTTAAATATTTTAAAGCCTGCGTCGGTTCTTAGCGACATAGATTTTAGTATTTTAAATATTTTGAAACCTGGTGTCGGTTATAAGCGACATATTGATGGTCTTTATACACTCTCCCCCGTGTTTTCTTCTTCCTCTCTTGCATTTTACTTATTCCTTCTTCCAATTTACAAACCCTCCCCGTGTTCTCTCCCTCCCTTTGTTCTCTCTCACCTTTCTCATTGTTATTCCAACTTCAAAAGTTCCATCTTCACAACAGTAAGTTTTTCTTGCTTCTAATATTTTTATTTTCTCCTCTTATGTTTAATTTTTATTTACAATTTATTTTTGTAGGGAATTTATTTGAGCTGGTTGAGCACATAAAGAATTGTTTGACGACGGAATTCTTCCATAATTCAGGTTTCAATTTGTGTGTGATGATATTTTATCATAAAATTATATTATTATTATTTATTATGTGTTGTATATAAGTTAAATTTTATTTATTAAAATATTATATGCGATAACATAAAAAAAACAGCTGCTTATTTTTTAACTTTTGGGTAATTTTTTTTTTAAGCTTGTCATCTGCGTCGGTTAAATTCAAATATTTTGGGCGGGAATTTTCCCGCATGTTTTGCATGCGAAAATGGATTGGGAAGAGGATTTTCAGTCAGTGTCAGAGGTCGCGTCGATTTTAACCGACGCAACCTCTTCCTATTTCGACGCAACCTTTACTTACTTCGACGCCACTTGCAATCACAGTCAAGTCTGTCAGGCTCACGTTAGTTTTAACCTACGCAACATTTTCTTATTTCCACGCAACTTGCAATCACTGTCATGTCTGTTAGTTTCACGTTGGTTTGAACAGACGCAAACTTTTCCTATTTCGACGCCACTTGCCTTTCAGTCAAGTGTGTCAGACTATGTGCATTTAAGTCATGTCATACTTGGTGTCGGTTTTAACTGACGCGAAGTCCAAATATTTCGACGCCACATGCGTTTAAGTCAATGTGTCAGAGCGGGTGTCGGTTTTGACCGACGCCAACTTATCTTTAAACCCTTTTCTTCCCCATTACTTCCGTGATTTCATTTCCCTTTCTCTCATTTTACTTCTTCGGTTTTGCCCCATGCGTCCTTACTCCCTCTCCTTCTCCCATTTCAGCCTTACTCCTTCTCCTTCCATTAACTTTTGCTATGGATCAACAAAGTGAAGATCAACGTTCTGAGGAACTCCATTTCGAAGAGGAAGAGTTCGAAGCTGGTTCATTTTTGAATTATTATTAATTTCAGTTTTTGTTTTGTATTTAAACTAGTATTATGCTTAAGCTGAAAATTTGCTTTTGTTTCTTGGGTTTTAATTGTTTTTTTTTTGTATTAATAAGGAACATCTCAACGAAGCCGCAGACCCTCAATTCCCAAATGGACAAAATAGCTTTGTTCGTTTGATTCGTCTGGAAAATGCATTAGTGATAATTCTAGTGCTTTTTTCAAAATATCTAGCAGGGGAGGTTAGAGAAGAATATATATATATATATAAAGGTATAAATATATATATCTGTTGACGAGTGATTGGCATATGATTAAGGAAGAAGATAAGGAAGTTTTATGGAATAGAATAAAGGTATATATATATATTTTACTTGAAAATAGAAGAATAAGTCAATGATAATAATAATAATAATAATAATAATAATAATAATAATAATAATAATGATAATAATAATAATTAATTAGCTTGATGTTTTTTTATGGATGCAGGGAAATATATTTTTTGAAGATGAAGATATAGTAAAAATGCCTATGATCCGCCACATGATGCTTCAGGTTGGGGAGCATGCGCACAAAGAGTATAGAAATAAGTTAAAAAAAACGTATTAAACTAATAGAGTAGCCGAGGTGCGTAGCCACCCTCCTTCTGATGTGAATGCTGCACAGTGGGTTGAGTTGGTGTCCTATTGGAATAGACAAAAAACAAGGGTAATCGTTATATGATTTATTTTGTTATAACTTTAAATTTGTCTAATAATTTTTATTAATGCTTGTTTTGGCCTATACATGAAATTTATTATTATTTTTATATAATTTTTTTTAGTTACTATTAATTGAAAACGAAAGCAGAGACATATGTTTTTATGTATTTATTATTAACAAAGGTGGTGTTGGTTAAGACCGTTAGTAGTTTGCATATTTTATTTATTTAATTGTTAGCTGATGTCGGTTAGGACCGTCAGTAGCTTGCATATTTAAATAGATCGGGGATGTTTTATTTTTTTTTAATTTTATCACGATGTTAGTTAAAACCGACAACGGGTTGGATATTTTATAGTTTAATTGCTACTTGATGTCGGGTATGACCGCCATCATGTAAGAAGTGCACGTCGTTTTTAACCGATGTAAAGTTTGATGTTGCTTTTAACCGACGTTGCTTCGTGGCGGATTAAGTGGACAAACTGACATCGAAGCCCTTTTGCGATGCTAGCAGTGGTGTTGCTATTCCAATCCGACATTGCATGGTTTTATGTTGGATTTTTATCAAATTTCCGACAAAAATTGGAGTTCTTGTAGGTTTTTGCTTCTCCAGTGACAGCCCCTTTTGTAGTAGTGTCACACTGAGTCAAGTAAGAGACATTGAGTCTTAAAGAGGTGAGTGGTCAGTTGGAATTATCATCAACCTGATTATACTACATGATAGCAGAGCTATAAATATTTAAAATCTAATGGATCGTATGGGACGAAGCTTTGAGGAAAGTTATTATTTGAGAGGAAGAGCTTTAGTTTGTGCTAAAGAGCATTTGGTTTGTGTTGAAGAATCACTTAAAGTTTCATAATTATAGAGATTTAATTTGACTAAAGTCCTGTGCTTGGAGGCCTCTGCTGCTATTTATAGGGCTTGGTGGAGAGTCTCCTCGATCTTATCTCTAAGTTAAGTGTAGATCGGTCATTTGCCTTTGACATTAGTTGCATTTCGTGTGAGGTAGCTCACCTATGCATTAATTCTTCGGCACTTATTCACGTTGTCGTTCTTCTTAACGAATGACGCGTTCTTGGTGCAATTACTGTGGTGTGCGATTCTCGAAGCTTGGTTGCTTACACAGACTTCTTGGTCTCGAGGAGGTGACCTTGGGCTTGAAAATGATCTTAGGCCATCTCCAATAGAGATGGCTAAAAAGTCAAACTCTAATGGAAGGCTTGGCCAAAAACAAGTGGAACCCACCAGACCAAATGATAACCTTTCTGTTATTGGGCTGGCTACTTCTAGCCCCCCTCCCTCCATCAGCCTGTTTGTTGGGGCCCAACTTGCCACCTCCAGCTCACTGACATCAGCAACAACAATTTGTTGATGTCAACTAGCTACTAAATATATTTTTTTTTCAGACAAAATTAAAAAAGAAAATTGTAATTTTTTTCCTATAAATACCTATGTGTTGTAGGCATAATTTACTGAACAATTATAGAGGCCATAGAGAGAGAGAAAGGTGCGGCAATAGTAGAGAGAAGAGAGAGATGTGTATTATTCCACCCCATTGTCCCTTTATTTATAGTAGTAGGGAAGGTTAATTCCTTACCCATTTAGGATTACAACTCTTAATAGGTAATCAACTCCTAATAGGAATATAAGAGATATTCCTAGATACACTAGCATTTACACAATCACATTCCTAATCTAATAGGACTGCAACACTTCCCCTTGAGTGTGTAAATACTCAAGTATATGGCTCATTAGGTCTTCAGCAATGAAGTAAGTACAGTTGATGAAGTCATCGGCACAATGAGCGAATGCGAGTCTCATATCAATGGAAGGATGCATAAAAAAATAAAACTCACAAAACCTCGCTATGCTAAAACCCAAGGTGGGAGAAAAACCCATGGA
>JAOTRO020177319.1:0-11660 GCA_028566515.2 Pyracantha coccinea | reverse complement strand
ACAAAAATTACCACATGTGACTAATACAATTAACTCATGCTTAGGTATGTTTTGTGGGGAAAATAGCAGTCTGATTCTATGTACACGCATTACCACATGTGTAAAAACGTCATTTCCATGTTGTCGATAATTTATTTCCGAGACGGGCTGTCACAGACCTAAAATCTCGAGTTAGTTCTAATGGTATTTTGGTCCACCAGTCGAACTAGACCCAGAAGGTGTTATGTCTAAGTATACTCTAATCGTCTGTACGCTAGATGCAAATGAGACCTTTATGGAGGGTATAGTGTCACATCCCGGCTCAGACCCCCACCACATCCTAGGCTCGACTCCACCGTAGCACGATATTGTCCGCTTTGGGCCCCAACCACGCCCTCACAGTTTTGTTTCTGGGAACTCACGCAAGCAGAACTTCCCAGTGGGTCACCCATCATGGAATTACTCTCGCACGAACTCGCTTAACTTAGGAGTTCCGATGGAACCTGAAGCCAGTGAGCTTCCAAAATGCCTCGTGTTAGGTAGAGATAGGAATATACATATAAGCTTACAAGATCCTCACCCCTAGACGATGTGGGATCTTACAATCCTCCCATGTTCACTTGATTGGTTCATGTAATAATGCTTCAGATGGAAAGTTTAACCTAAAACCACTCTTAAAATGATGGTAATGCTCATCATCACGATTATCTATTGGATGACTTTGATTTAATCCACACAAATCTCAATATTTAAATTGATATATCGGTAATTAATAAGTTGGTGAGCGTCACCATTATTTTTCTGTGATGAGCAAAAATGCACTCAATTAGAATAGGTGCTGAGACAAAAAATAATAATAATAATTGGTGCGTTTTTTCGGTTGAGTGAATAGGTGCACGCATGAACAAAGATATTTCTTCTTTTGATGTAACAAAAAATGTAAGAAAGGTATTTGAATCGTCAACTTTACTTTTTACGTGAGCTAGGTTTCATGCAAAAGAAGCCTTGTCGTACGTGCATAAATAATAAAGATTTGCAGTAACTTTTGTGAGATTAGGAATCTCTTTTCCTTTTATCGAAAGTGGAAACAAAAGATCCATATTCTCTCATACAAGGAGGAACCCTTAGACAGATCGGATGCCAAAAATTGATGCCTTTGACACACCTTTCTTTTCGTTTTGCTTTCTTTTTGTGTTGTTTTGCTTCTGTAACATAACCAAATGTTGTAGTAGGTGCACTTCAAAATGGTATTCACGTTATTTATAATTTGATCAATATCATTATTAACACTTTAAAATTATCATTCTATATTTCAACTTAAAAAAAAATATTTAAAAAATTAAAAAAAACTTAACGAAAAATTTGTCATAGAGGAGACCATAATGGCATTTTTAGAGTGTAAATATCAGTGTTTTACTTTAGATGTATAAAATGAAGTAGTTCAATTAACTTTTACATCACTTAGAATTAAGTAATAGTCCAAAACCCTCTTGTGCACTTACAACTATTATATTGACTATAATTTTTTTCTTTGAGCGATATATATCCTAATCTACTCCAAAATACACTTGATTAAAAAAATAAATTAATTTAATCCAAAACAAAGTGGCACATTACTTTAACCAATTTAGATAAATCAAGTTTGCCAACTATATTTTTCAAAATAAAATATTTCATCTCTAGAAAGTAGAAAATTAAAACTTACAACTATTCTATCTTCAAATATTTACATATTCAATATTCTCTCTTTTGGAATAAAAACAAATTGAACTTAAACTCAAATAAAATAGATATCAATCTCGGGAATTTATTTTGTGGCTCTTGTCATTTAGGGTTGATTGTTTAGTACAGAATTTATTTTTACAAAACTGTGAGTATAGTTAATTCTTGTTTTAAACTCTGGTATCATCTCCGTTGCATATGGGATATAAGTTCCTAAGCCATACTGGTTTGTACCAATCTCGGGGCCGTCTTGGATACTTTAAAAATATGAATTCAAACGTTATATTAAAATTTAAAATAAATAAATAAACTGAAATTTAAAGAATTAGTATTCAATTAGAAGCATTCTATTGAATTCAATATGATCGACAACATTATGAATGCAAATATGAAAATGCAGTTTAAATTGGAGCAACGAGAGAAGAGAACACTAATTCTCCCATGTTCACTTGATTAGTTCATGCAATAATGCTTCAGATGGAGAGTTTAATCTAAAACTACTTTTAAAGTGATGGTGATATTCAACATCCTATTGATTACTATTGAATGAGTTTGATTTAATCTATACTACACAAATCTCAAAATTTAAAATAATTCAACAATAATTAATAAGCTGATAAGCATCACCACCACTTTAGAATGATGAGAAAAAGTACGCTCAATCAGAATAGGTGCTGAAACAAAAAAAAAAGAATAGGTGCTTTTTTTGTTGGGTGAATAGGTGGGTGCATGGACAAAGATATTCCTTCTTTTCACATATCAAAAAACGTAAGAAAGGTATTTGAATCGTCAACTTTACTTTTTGACTTTTTACGTACGTTAGGTTGCATGCAAAAGAAGCTTTGTCGTACGTGTATAATACTAAAGATTTGCAGTAATTTTTGTGAGATTTAGGAATCTCTTTCCCTTTTATCAAAAGTCCAACAAAAGATCCATATTCTCTCAAACGAGGAGGAACACTTGTAAAGATCGCAAGCCAAAATTGGATGCCTTTAATACAGCTTTCTTTTCGTTTGTTTTCTTTTTGTGTTGTTTTGTTTCTGTAACATAACCAAACGTTGTAGTAGGTGCACTTCAGAATGGTATTCACGTTATATATAATCCGACCAATATGATTATTAACTCTTTAAATTTGTCATTTTGCATTTTCACTTTATAAAAACTAAAAGAAAATTTTGATCGTTATGATATTTTTAGAGTGTAATATCAGCGTTTTAATTTAAATGTATTAAATGAAATAGTTCAATAAACTTTTACATCACTTAGGATTGAGTAATGGTCCAAAACCCTCTTGTGCACTCACAACTATTATAAGAGAATTGTTGACTATAATTTTTTCTCGGGAAATTATCAAAAATGACTAATTTTCTTAATCTTATGATTGAAATAGGATAAATCGATCATGCACACTATGCACAAAAGCGAAATGACAAAAATACCCACATATAAAATGTACAAACTCACGGGTGATGACGTTATTTTTCTGATTTCGAAGAGAGAGCTGTGAGCTCTGAAATTTTGGGTTGGCTCAGATCTATGAGTATATCATGTGCATGTCATGTGCATGTCACCATAAAATAAAAAAGATTTTTAATGGGATTTCCAGAATCTATGTTCAAGTCAAAGATTTGTAAACTATAGATCTTTAAGGGATTTCCAAAATCTAAGCCCCCACATATTCCCCAACGCCGTTAATTGCACTATACACGTCCACAACAAAACCGTTACACGTTCCAAATAATGCATTAAGAACCTTAATTTCTCACAGTAAAAACAAAAATCCCAAATGAAAAAATTGAAAGCTCAGATATTTGTCACGACACTCAAATTCCGGAAAATAACCCATTGCATCAATAGGACAAGCGCTACGAAAAATAATAAGGGAGAGAAAGGGAGATGAGACTGTGGAGGACGCCCATTAAAAACCCAACTACCATCCTACTATCACCTTCATGGAGGCCCCCCATATGCTTGGCTTCCAACGTCAACACAGAGGAGCACTGTGCCCAGCTCGGATAGGATGTTTCTCTCTTTCCTCTCTGTTTCTCTCTTTACAAAATGAGAAATGAGGTCATCTCTAACCGAAAGAGCTAAATATAGCCCCATCCAGAATTATAGCCTGCAAAAAATTGTTTTAATTGAACAGTGTCAGACCATAGTCATATGTATCTTACCAAATAGGCCAAACATAGCCCCCTTGATAATTTATTCCTGGATTTCAATATTGTAAATTACATATTTGTATTAACAAGCTTTTATATTATTTTTGGGAATTTATATTATTTTTGTTAAATTTAGATTTTGATTAAACTAATTACAAAGTTTCCATTTTGGTCAGTAATCGTTAAAAATCCATAGACCTTACGAGGTCACACTAAGAATAATTGGACAGAACTCGATCCTACGAGCGCGTAGGCAAAAACCGTTCACGAATTGAAGTTGAAACGAAGAAATTACATACGCTTTAATTGTAAAAAAAAATATATATATATATATATAATTATAATAATACTAGAAGCTACCAGATGGAGAGAGGAAGAAAATGAGAGACACGAGAGAGAAAAGGAGGGGGAGGGTGACCAATCAAAGAGAGAAAAGGAGAGAAAAGAGAGAGGGGAAACCAGGTGACTTGCGTGACCTGTTTCCTTCAGCGAGACTTGGTTTTGACCCGATAAGATATTCGACGGTTTTCCGTCATTTTTTCGATGAATTTCACCGAGTAACCACCTGGAAACTTCATGCCGGCCTTCTATCTCCATTTTCGACCCAAGATCGATGGGATTTCGGGCCTGTATCGTGGAGAACGACGAGTGGGGTCCGAGAGCGCCACGAACAACAATTCACTGATCCTACAACCTTCATTGGTGACCACCACTATCAATCCACTCATCTTGAACCTAGGAACAAGGCCTAAGCAATGGTTGAAGTGTTGGAGTTCGTTTGGACGTCGAATCGAGTGGCATCATTTTTAGGGTTTCCAGCGGTTCGAAGGATTTTCAAGGCACTTCCCGGTTGAATTGGACCTCGACCTAAGTATAAAACTTACTCCTCTCTTCAAGATATTTATTTTGGTATAATTTTGGAGTTAGGTGAATTTTCGGTGAATCGGGGCGGTCGACCGCCGCCGCTGAGGAACCACTTAATCCTTCTAGGCTACATTTAATACCTCGATTCCATATTTGACACCCGAGTAGTGAAATTCTATCGTTTGAACCTGGTTTCATTAAGGTACACCGCTTGATCATTATATAAATCGGTGATCCGACCGTTGGATCGACACCAAACTTTAGTACGTTATAGTACGTAATATACAAGGACATTAGGAACTGACAGATCAGGAATCCGACATATGGATCTTTATGAATTGAAATTTTTAAGTTTGTAAAACTAATTGTTGATCGTTGGTGAAGATCCAACCGTTGGATAGTCAAAAGTAAATACCTATGTCTGATTTTTAAAATTCAAAGATTAAACAAAACTACTCATTTGCTTGAAAATGCATTCTTTCTAATAGAAATATCATCCATGAGGGAATGAGATGGATTGTAGGTAATGGTGAAGACATACTCTTCTGGACCCATCAATGGGTTTTTCCTTGTCCCATTTTTCATTTAATTCAACTTTATAGTTCATAATAGTTGGGATAGCATTAAATTAGCTACTGTAGTTGATGATGACATCATTAGAAAAAGTTGTCGCATTCCCCTCCCTCTACAAGAGTCGAAGGACAAGTTAATTTGGGGTTTAACCAATAATGGGAACTTTTCTATTAAGCCTGCTACCTGGCTACAAAATCGGAACAATCACTCTAGTAATCACCTTACATTGTTAAAGAAAATATGCAAGATAACTATTCGTCCTAAGGTTAAAATGTTTGCTTGGCTTATGATTTAGGAAAGAATGCAAACCAGAAAACGCTTAAGTCGTTTTGTTAAAAATATTAATAAGTTATGTCCGTTATGTAATACAGTCGAAGAAGATCAATGTCATATCTTTGGTAATTGTGTTTTTGCTACTAAAGTTTGGAGCTCAACTTTTGGTAGTTTTAATAATGGTAACATAAGTACTAATGATATTTTTTTTTGATTGGATGAAATCCTCAAGTTCTAATGACAAAGACAGCCTTTCTAATTTTAGTAAAGTAATTCTGAACTGCTAGCAAATCTGGATGGAAAGAAATAACTTGGTGTTCAGAAGTGTGCCCCCGATCTCGCCGTGCTGTGTTTATATCACCGGTAATGTTGGTTCGGTTTTTCTCAAGGCTAATGGGAAGTGTGACCCCATGGAGGCTTCACCTATCTCTTCCTTTATTAAATGGCATCCTCCTGACCGGCATGATGTGATTAAACTTAATTTTGATGGTTCAGTTTCGAACAACCGTACGGCTGCTGCCTTTGTGCTCTGTAATAGTAATTCACGGGTGATTGGGGCGGGGGCTCTTAACCTTGATGGCGATACCATTTCGGCAGCAAAAGCGATGGATTTGCGAGAAGGGCACCAGTATGCTAGGCGCAAGGGTTTCACCAAAGTGATGGTGGAAGGGGACTTTAAACTCATCATTGAAGCTGTGCACGGTCACTGGAGGATTCTTGGGAGAGTCAGCTCCATTATCAATGATATTCGTATCCTAGCTCGATCTTTTGGTCATGTTGACTGGAAGCACATTTTCAAGGAGGCAAACTTTGTTGCGGATGTTTTAGTTCACCTTGGTCTCTCCCTCTCAAATGCTCATTATTGGGATTGTTTTTTACCTGATGTTGCTCTACCTGCCTTTAATTTTGATTGTATTGGAAACGGTTGTACTAGATGTTTCGTGCTTTAATGAATTTCTTTGCATCAAAAAAAAGAAGTATTATCCCCAAGTTGGCTCCGCCCAATTGAGATATAATATTCTAGCGGAGGATCCTATTCTTATCTGAAGCCCTTTTAGTATTATTCATACAATAAAACAACTAGTTATGATAATTACAACATTTCTTCAAGTACTATATATCTCCCAAACGGCTTTGCAATTATTTAATAAATTATAAACTGCCGGATATCATACACAATGTGCACATATCATATTACATAGCGGATATTCTCACTCAACCGTTTCCTAAATTCAAGTTGTCCTCTATATATACATTCAGAAACTAATGCAATTAGGACACACATTAACATTCTTTTCAATATACAAGGAAGAAAGAGCAGGAAAAGATGGTTAAAACCATGAATTTTGGGAATGTGATGGTTCTAGCTATGGCATTGGTGGCAGTATCAATGATGTTGCATACAACAGAAGCTGCAGACTATGTAGTAGGAGACGACTTGGGTTGGACTGTCCCGCCAGACGGCGCTGCCAGTTACGCTTCGTGGGCTGCAAAGTATAGCTTTGTAGTTGAGGATATTCTATGTAATAAACTTATTTACTGCATTCTCCATTTATTTGATTATCTTTTTGTGTGAGTGCGAGCGCGTGTTGAAAAGTGTCATGCATGCATTTACACATTTTAGCTAATTTACACGATGATATCCTTGTTTTGTGCAGACTTCAACTTCACAGAAGGAGAACATACTGTGGCTTTAGTAACCAAGGAGAACTATGACATTTGCAACACCACAGATCCCTTGTTTAAACTCGATGGACCAAGTGCACTTCAATTTATTGCGTCGGACACATTTTACTTCACCTGCACCTTCGCCGGCCACTGTGCTGGAGGCCAAAAGGTTGCGGTTTATATCGCTCCCTCTGCAAATACTCCAAGTCCAAGTCCAGCTGTTGCTCCTCCTGCTGCGTCCCTGCCCTTCACATTTGTGTCTAAAAAACTTGGGTTCAGGAAAGTGTGATCTGTAACATTCATTATTTAATGGGGTGAATCATGCGCTTGTACTGGAATTCCTTAGCAAGGGGGAAAGAGCTAAGAAATAATAAAATCGTGAACGTGTACTTCTATTTATAATTAGCCTATATTCTACTGATTAAGAGAGAAACCCAAAGATTTTTTTGGTAGGCTAAAAGCATTCCATCTCTCCTGCATTTGTGATTAAGAATATAAGATAAAGAAGAACTATATCTCAAATGCATACTTTACTCAATAGGTTAATTAAGAACTAGCTTTGGCGATGTGGTCCCAAAAGGTCTCTTTTTAAAACTTGAGACATCCCTAACAAATCCTCGGAAGGAATCCCAAAAGGTCTCTTTTAAAAGCTTGCTAGAAAAATCTGGAATTTTGACACGAACATCTTGAAACACTCACGAACATCCTCCAATTGGAATCACTCCAAAATTCATCCGTTTGATCACTTATTGCTCTAGACGAAGTCGAATGTCCTACATTGAAAATATAATTCAAAGTATCAAAATCTCACAAAATAACTAATAAATTAATACTAAATTGAGTATAAAATATATAGTATAATATTGACTTATCAGCTTTAGCTAGATAATATGAAAAATACACTCTTTCCTGAATTCATCCCTTTAATTTTGAGATTCCAGTAGAAGCTTTCAAGTTTAAACACAATACTTGAAAAATAGGCATGAGGCACGGATTTGGTGGCCAAGGCTCACCATCATGGCTTTTTTCTTTCTTTTTTTCTTTTTGGGTTCAAAAGCACGGATAATGTGGCATGTGCATTCAATAGCACTACCTAGTAAACAGCACGAGGACGGGATTCGTGCCTCATTCGTGTTCAACCTTTCCTTGGCCACTGCTGACGAGTCTGCGACTTTTCGACGTAATTGACCACTGACAAGACGAGAGATGTTGTTAGTTAGAAGAATGTAAAAAAAGGTTAGTACTGTTAAAACAGAATCTGTAATCACTTAATCATAATCCAATGAAATCAGTTTCTCTCCATCTTTACAAGCAGTTCTCCCCTTGAAGAGAATCTCACGTTGATTTTGATTACTTTTCATAGTGCTAATTAATTTTATGATAAAATTCTAATTTTTTTCATGGTATCAAAATAGATTGTCTAAGTGTGAAGTCTAACGGCCACATGCGCTCCACATCATCCAATTTCTATTGTGTATTTGTGTAAATAGAAATTGGGATGAACTTAAATAGGTAGTCTTGTTTAAATATAAGAACTCTTTAACGAAATGTACAGTATAATCTCATGATAAGAACCATTCAAATAGTAGGTCTTCAGTCAAAGGCCATTCCGCCAAAACTTTTATCCAAAATAATAAACATTTGGCCATTTATTTATTATGAAAGTATTTTTTTTTTCATCTCATATCTTTTTTTTCGTCTATTTGTTTGATCACAATATACTACAGGTTTTTTTCTTCGAGTTGACTAAAACTTAACAGGGATGAGTTTTCAACAAGAAACTAATAAATAAACAATTCATATTATACATACACTCATATGCACAAAGCTTAATGCATACAGTTGAACGCGTATTTTGTAGCGTTTCTTGGTGCACAATACTTGTGATCAACACTTGTAGAACAATAGACGAATCTTAAGAAGATTAAGATTCGTTTAGCGATCCACCTTCATAGGCAAGGTGACATTAGATTTAGAGGAAAGTATAAATTTACAGGGAGGTTTTTGGGAAAATGATTCGACTGAAAAATGAACGAAAAATAAGCGATGGGAACTCATATCTAAGCATGGTTTAGACAATGACTAAGTCTACAAAATATTGTTCACTATGATGGACTAAAAAAGAAGAGGTGCTTCTCCTTCCTCCTCCCCTTATGACGACTTTTATTCATGGCTCTCTCTGAAGAGGAAGGTTTCCCGCAAAGATTTCATTATTTTGGAATAAAACAAAAAACATTATAATGATAGATAGTAATTAATACAAGTAAACCACTCATCTAGGCCTTTTCACTAAGTAATTTTTCATGACTGTTCACTCTTTAGGTCATCATCAAGAGATCATCCTTATAAGAGTTCACTCAAATTGGATTTGATTATTATTAAGATTTTATTTTATTTTATTGACAGTATCTTATTCGTCTATATATCATGTCACAGATAGATATCTAAATGACTCTGGGTTTCAATAAAATTTTGTAGGGCTAGTATTTAAATGATCATCTAATGCATAATCGGTTCAGATTATAAGAAATATTGTCAAGTGGGTCTAGACAAGTAGGTAGCACATGTTAAGTTAGTAACTAGTATGAACACTTTTCTAGCTGTTATAGATTCGTTTAGAACATTCCGTGCGGCAGACGGCTAGGTCATTCTAGCGGACGATCCTATTCACGATCGTCTGAAATCGTTTTTGTATGATTACAATGAAATAGTTTTGATAACTTCAACATTTGATGAAGTGTACTGTGTACTACATTGGCAACTGTGCAGTTAACTAATTAATTAATTATACTTGTCGGATATCAGTATCATATATATTCGGACACTAATGCAATTAGGTGACCACATTGGCATTCGTTTCCTAATACAAGGACGAAGAGAGTTAAAAGATGATCAAAGCCATGAACTTTAGGAACGTGATGGTTCTAGCTATAGCAGTGGCAACAGTAGCAACGATGTCGCATACAACACCAGCTACAGAGTATGTAGTTGGAGACGACTTGGGTTGGACTGTCCCACCCGGCGGCGCTGCCTATTACGTTTCATGGGCAGCCAATCATAGCTTTGTACTTAACGATGTTCTATGTGTGTACAAAACTTCTCTGAACTGATTCACCACTAGTTCATTAATTAGTAACTTTTATTTTTATGTGTATGCTGAAAAGTGTCACACATTGCCTTCGATAATAATTAGTTAATTTACATGATGATATCGTTGCTGAATTTGGGCAGACTTCAAGTTTACAGAAGGAGAACATACCGTGGCTATGGTAACCAAGGAAAATTTCGAGATTTGCAACACCACAAATCCTATATTTGAACTCCGGGGACCAAGTATAATTGGATTTACTGCGTCAGACACATATTATTTCACCTGCACCATATCCGGCCACTGCACTGAAGGCCAAAAGGTTGCTGTTTATTTCGCTCCCTCTGCAAATGCTCCAAGTCCAAGTCCAAGTGGTGCTCCTCCTACCCCTGCTGCTTCCCTGCCGCCCGTCAAATTTATCTCTAAAAGAATTGGGCACAGAAAAGTGTGATATGTGGCATTTGTTATGATGAACTATTTTTCGATAAAAACCATACACATGTATTGGAACTCCTCGACAAGGGGCAAATAAACTAAGAATTAGTAAGAACGCGACAGCGTACTTTTATTTATAATTAGCCTACATTCTACTAGTGATCAAGCGAGGAAAACCCAAAGATTTATTTGGTAGGCTAAAAGCTAGCACTCCACAGCCATGCATCAAAATGTTTAGAATTTTTATCATTAACGTTAAGAAAAAGGACATAGACAGATTCTCAATAAATTAACAATGAACTGCCTTCGGCTTTTAGCTGCTAGTTAAAAAGAAAAATAAACTTTCTTGAATCGTCCCTTTATTTTGGGAACTTTCAGTAGAAGTTTCAACACGCTACTACAAAAGTAGACCCGAGCCACGGATGTCATGTCCATGGCTCACCACATGTGGTTGTTTTTTATTTTTTTTATTTTTTTTATTTTTTACAAGCCACGAATATTGGAGCGCGTACATTGAAGTTCTGAGGTTTAGCGGCAATATTGATCCTTTACTGACGAAATTCTGATACATTTAATGTTGACTTCGCAAGTCGTCAAAGGTTAAGGTTATAAAATTAGGGAATTTTAACGAAAAGTTTTTAGTACTGTTCACTTTAACGAAACATCACATTTTTACACTAAAAAATCAATCATGATACCATTCATTTTATTTTTTATTTTGTTCTTATCGTTAAAACTAAAAGTTTTCAAACCCTTTTCATTAGTTTTCCTATAAAATTAATGGCCCGTTCACTCTTTGCTGACATTGCTCATTGATAGGAGCATATTTATGCGACTTAACTAGCTTGTTTCCTTGCATTTACGTTGTTAGAACTTAGTTATTTTAGTACTTTAAG
>JAOTRO020177311.1:0-11661 GCA_028566515.2 Pyracantha coccinea | reverse complement strand
ATTTCAGCATAAAACATCATAATTCAGCATAATGCCAAATACCCAATTGAAGAACACAAAAACCAAACAAATGGCAGACAAAAAATGAAAACTTTCACACAAAAAACCTACATGTGAGAAGTATGAGAGCATAATAATACTACTGATCATTAATTAGAACAGAAATTCCACCTTAATTAACGAAAATGAACCCGGAAATAGTAACTAAGCGTTCACAACAGCTAAAAAAGGGAAGAAAAAATAAAATTCAAAATAATTAGAAGCAAATTAGGAAAATAAAGCTGCAAGCAATCACTGAAGTGCAGAGCTAATAAGTAATGAATGAATTAAAAATCACAAAAATAACAAAAATATATAAACAAAATTGAAACTTTGGGTTGATAGTAATAAGGAAAGGAGAATTGGAATTACCCGAACTGAATAGGCCAGGGTCTGGAGAGTAGGAGAGATCAATCGGTGGCCGCGAGTAGGAAAAGCTTCGGACTATGAAGGTTAGGGCTTCAGTTGCGAGTTGCGACTCCCGTACTCGCCTTCCATTTTGCTATACTCGCTCTTCTTCCCTTTCACGTGCCACGTAATCCGGTCTTTGAAATTTGATACAATGATTAAAGGTATTATAATGGGAGTTTTAATAAAAATGACTTGAACTAAGTTTATTTTAACCAAAAATCATCCTATAACTTTTTTTAATCAAAAACCATCACAGAACAAAGTAAAACCCACCAAACCAACATAGCTCGACCACCAGCCAGTCACTTATGGGCTCTCCTTTGGCCCTCATCCTCCTCCTCCTCATCGTCTCACTGAGTACTACAACTTTCTTTTTTGAATCATCCTATTTCGTTGAGTATTGAAGAAGTTATATCCATTTGAATCTTACCCAGTTTCCGGCGACCTCCGAGGCTTTTGAGGCATTTTCCGGCCAAGTCACAATGAGTTAGCCATCATGCAAGGTACCAGTCTCTTCGTCTCTTTGAGAACTATGATTTTCGTTTTTGAATCACTCGATTTTGTTGAGTATTGACAAAGTTATGAGCGTTTAAAATTTGTCCAACCCAGTTTCCGACGACCTTCGAGGCTTTCGAGCGTTTTCCGGCCAAACCACAATGAGTTAGCTATTGTGCAAGGTACCGTTCTCTTCGTCTCTTTGAGAACTATTATTTTCGTTTTTGAATCACTTGATTTCGTTGAGTATTGACAAAGTTATGAGCGTTTAAAGTTTGTCCAACTTTCTGGCCGAAATCCGGCCTTCCCTTCCGTTTAGCTCCGGCGAGCAGCAACCACACCAAGCCTTTTGGGCCGCGCACAAACAAACACTGTATCTGGAAAGAAAATGAACATTAACACTGTCGCAGGAAAAACATACCACTGTCGCTGGAAAAATAACATTGTCGCTCAAAAAACTAACATTGTCGCTGGAAAAACTAACACTGTCGCTCGAAAAAATAACATTGTCGCTGGAAAAACTAACATTGTCGCTGGAAAAATAACAATCTCTGGAAAACTAACACTGTCGCTGGAAATAAACTAACAGTGCAGTGACTTAAATTTCAAAAACAGTGACTTAGATTCTAGAAGCAGTGTTACTTAAAATCCACAAGCAGTGACTTAAATTCCAGAAACAGTGACTTAGATTCTAGAAACAGTGTTACTTAAAATCTAGAAATAGTTTATTTTTACATTCCAGAAACAGTGTCCGTCGAAAAGAATCAAAATCCAAAACAAGTGATTTAAATTCCAGAAACAGTGACTTAACTTAAACATGGTTTTTTATTAAACAAAACTTATACCATAATTTTTTATTAAAACTAAAACATTTCAAGCTATTTTCATTAATTTTCCTTATTTTTAATTATATTTAAGAGTTCTTATAAAGTAATCGCATCTAATCTTGTTTTTCTCACGTTCCTTCATTTTCAAGGGGAGACAGAAAATCTAAGCACATGGGGTACGGATTAAAGTCAAATTAAGTACGAAACATGTACATCTTCCGTGCATACTAATTGACAACATTCAAATTTAAAGGACAGTCTGATGTGATCGATCGATCGATCATGTGAAATTTCCTTCAGTCACAACATGCGGCATAGCATCCGGCTCCGCCTTCGCCATAAACAATGATTATAGGTTTGCCAAAAGGTTACACCGTCTCAATTTTCCTTTTCATTTTTATAAACGACATTTCTTTATAAATTGTAGGGATTTTATCATAAATGATCCATGAAATTGATCCATCTCATCAAGATGGTTTTTGACATTGAAAATCAATCAATGTATTACTTGAAAATGAGTGTCATAAATCAATGTAGTCATTCCGTTACAATTCTGTAAAAAATTATGTTTTATATAATTAAAAACAAAAAATAAAAAAGGAATTTTTTGTTTGTTTTCTTTTTTTTTTCTTTTCATTTTGAGTCTGCTTCAAACACGATGGTCAGTGACTGTAGCAGGAGGAAACAAATCTGAATTTAGGCGCATGAAAGATTGGTCAGGCGTGGAGGACTGGAAATCATGGTGGTCTGGTGTGAGATGGTACGGGGCAACGGTCAGATGAGATTTAAGAGCGGTGGTTTCACGAGAACGCGAGTCGGTTTGGGTTGTAGGTTAGGCATGTGTAGGCTAGTGGTTTGTGGGTTGGGTGGAACTAAACAGGTTGGTGGATGAGGACTGGGCTTCATGGAAGCAACTCACCGCCTCGTAGTCGCCGCATTTGGTCTCGGATCGACCCAATTCCCCCATTCTTTTCTTCCTAGCTTTTTGTTAGGTTCTCATCCAAAAACCAAAACCCAAAAAAATAAAGTGAAACCTATAGAAAAGTAAGTGATGCAGAGAAATGGTATTGTCAAAGTGATGATTTCGTTCATTCCTTTCACCGTATAAATAATACAAAGTTTACAAGAGTCATGTTGTAACCATGAAACAACTCTTAATAGATTTATCAACATTTACATTTAAACAAATTGAACCCAGATTTATCAACTATGAATTGTAGTTGGGTTCTTAGTGTATATTGTTTTTTTTCTGGGGAAAAAGTAAGAAATCTTGCTGGCAGATTGAGCCCAGAAAACAAAATCTCTGTTTGCAGGACAAAAAGATCTTTGCTTATTTGCTGTTAGGTTTGAAAACCTTGGTGAAATAGAGATTTTGGGAAACTTTTGTTTTGATGGGGGTTTGCTATAGCAACAAAATCAAGATTGAAAGTCTTTTCAATATAGGTAAAGGGGAAGAAGACGGGGATGGTGGTTCGGGGAAGACGGTAGCCGGAAAATTAGAGGTCAAATCTAGGTTTTGGAGAAGAATTGAAAAAACAAAAGTGAAAAACAAAGTTTTTAAGCTTTAATTGTATAAAAATAAAAATTATTTTTTAATTTTTAAATATTTTAAATCTACATGGCAAAATTTAATTAGACTTGTGGGTGTAAACCATCAGAGATTATAGAAGAAGAAGATTGCACAGAAGCAAGGAGGAAAGAGATAGAGAGAGAGAAATAGAAGATCGAAGACTAGAGAGAGAAAACAGTTTAGAATTGTTGTATTGCCTTATCTGTTACAATGAGTTGTTACAAGCTATTTATAATAGCATTCTACAACTTACACTCTAAGTAACAATATAACAAACTTAACTAACTTCATGATCTTTTGACATTTGTCCATTTCTCAACCATTGGATCTTAATACTCCTAACACTTAGTACATTTGAAATCTAAACATACCAAAAATCGTTACTTTTGTTCTCAAATTAATGTACCATACGGGCACCCACCGTCCTCACATGCCTAAAACGACCTGATTCCCAAAACCAGATTAGCCTTCACTCTCAAATTTGCATCATTTGGAAAGAAATCTCTATCCTCCAATTAATCCCTTTTTTTTCATTTTCTTTTAGGATTCTTCAATAACTGTGTTTTTTTTTTATTGGTATTGGGTCTATGGATTAACATTTCTTAGTTCGTATTGGTATAAGATCTACGAATCATATAAGATTTTGGCATTTTGCTTGTATACAGAGCGATAAGAATTTACATTTATTGTTTTGCTTTGAATAGAATTAGGTTTTTAAAATCACTATGCGTACTTATCTTTAAAAAAGTATTAGATAACAGTTTTAAAGAAAGTTGAGGTTCCACCATAAAATCAATTGACAATATCGGGAGTAGCCCAACCTCTTATAAGCCCATGCAAGGTCCCTCCTCCCATCAATATGAGACTCATTCTCAACACGCCTCCTCAAGTGCGGCGAATTTTCGAGCCTAACACATGGACAACATAACGAGGTGACATGGAGCACATGTGACCGTTTGGCTTCACATGTGGAACA
The DNA here is from genome assembly GCA_028566515.2 of Pyracantha coccinea. Lineage (NCBI taxonomy): Eukaryota > Viridiplantae > Streptophyta > Magnoliopsida > Rosales > Rosaceae > Pyracantha > Pyracantha coccinea. The sequence continues at coordinate 7,343 of JAOTRO020177311.1, read as the reverse complement.
ACCTGCTCTGATACCATGAAAAAAGTTAAGGTTCCACCGTAAAACCAATTGGTAATATGGGGAGTAGCCCAACATCTTATAAGCCTATGCAAGATCCCTCCTCCTATCAATAAGGGACTCATTCTCAACAAATTTAATTACATCATAAATACGTTATACATAGATAGATATCGCTAACGATAACTACTTGTGATTTCATTATTTCATTGTTGATGTAGTAAAAACACTCACCTGGAGCAAAGTCATGACTCATGCAACATTTTCCAACTAGCACTTCAATTAAATTCCTATAAAATGTAGACACTTGGCATATTGACTACCATTCCATGTTAGGACACATTATGTACTACTTAAACATAAACCTCTGGATATACAGGCACCGTCACGTTTGCAGTAGTCCACTTTGCGTGTTATTTACTGAAGAGGAGTTTAATATATACATTATCCGAGGTGTTTTCTTCTTCTTTTTCCTCTGTTTACTTTCCCAACTATTTGGAGCTAGCCCTTCCATGTATACCAGTTATACTTCAACATTATATCATGTCTGCTAGCCCCCACCCTTCACTTTTTGATAGATCTCAAATCTTCTTTATTCTTGTGCCCTAGCTAGACATGTGCGGAGGAACAATGGTAGGGATCACATAATTTAGTCACTAACTAAAGGTTCTCACTACATTATCTTCTGGTTCAGTCTTCTTTCACATTATCTAGTGATATAACTCTAATCAAGGCCCTTGATCCTTTTAAAGATGTGTGCATTGTTAGTTGACAGAAATGCTCGAATGTTGTATAAAAAACATGGTATGAAGATTTCAGATGGGGATATTAATTACAAATTTGAGATTTTGGGATCCCAGGCTACCAGCATTTCATTCATTTACCAAAGTTTTAGGGTTTTTGAGACGTTGAACAAGAGATCAAGAATGCTGCTGCCATGCCAGTTAACTGGAAGATGGACTGGTAAAAAAACCAGGCAGACAATCATTCAACGGCGTATATATACATGTGCATAGCGTGAAATTATTTTTTGGAAAGAATCAGACACGAGAGGGAGCTTTTTCATCTAACCACGCACTAAGATTCTATCCTATACCCTAACCATTTACCTAGAAAATATAGCTTTGGATTCCAGTTTAGATAAGTATATAGTACAAGCTTATGAGAAAATAGAACAAAATTATATATATATATATATATATTTATAGCAATTGTGGGGTGTCAAGTAATCAATTATTCATTTATCAATAAGAAGGAAAAAAAAATCTTACAGTCATGGAAAATACAAGCAAATCTTTTAGCAAATGCATAAAGATCAGAGACAAACAAAGGGAAACACAAGATTTTATCCATTTTTGGCTGTTCAGCCTGCTAGAGGAGCTAACATATTCCTTAATTTATTTCAGCAATTCCTCCATTAATAATTTCTTGATAACTAAGCCAAGAATCAGGAGAAAAGGTGGTCTTTCTTCCAATAGAAAGAAAAAGGTCAAGGAATATTAAGGATGATACATATAACTATTTTTTATATATCATATGTGATAAGCCAAGAATATCAGACTTGCCTGAGTTTACATTTCCTCAATTTCATCACCTTTCTTTACTGCTGCAAATTAGGTCATGGCTGAAAGATGATGAAAACCCTAAATCCTCCTCCTTCGGTCCAACTTTTCGACATCGAAGACTGATAATCTCTCCTTGATGACCTTCTTGTTAGCTTTTGAAGCACCATCGCCATTGTTCCTTGGACAAATTCAGTGACACCAAATGAAAGAAATTGAACGACGATAGAGATTGATCCTGTGAATTCCTTCAGAAACCGGTAACTTGTTAGGCAGAATTAAGTTGGGGCGGGAGAGAGAGAGAGAGGAGAGGCCATAGAATTTGGGGTGGTTTGTCATGCTTATATAATGATGAGACAGATGAAACAAAGGTTTGAAAATGAAATAATTTAGGCCACGTAAGAACATGGGGAGGTCCTACTTCACATGTCCTCTCTGTGTTTTACTGTTTAAAGGAATATCCATTAAGTAAAAAGGGAACCCTACCTCAAAAATTAAAGTTGGAATCTGAGGTGACCTTATCCAATTTGGATTCACATACCAAACATTAATAAAAACAAAACAAATACAATATTCATTTTTGATCTTGGAGTTGGCCAAAACCTACCAATATATTGGACAACCTTAAGCTGGCCTTAAGTCAATCACTAGGGATTTATAATAATAATAATAATAATAGTAATAATAATAATAATAATAATAAACAAGATAGTTATTGGTATTTCCATATAATTGTGACATTATATATAAGAATTGGCAGCATTAGTTTAAATTAGTTATGTTTTGAGGTTCTTGTAAGTTTCCCACTTTGACTTTGCCTTGTGACTTGTGTCAAATTGTAAATGGTCTTCAACTCCTCAATCTCAATTGTTGAAAGGATACTGTTACATCCTCAATTTTTTATATTGTTGATTTTTAATGTTCAACAATTAAAATTTAATTTTTGGTCATTTAACAAATTTTTTTTAGATATTTTATTCTAAACGAGTATATATGTAGTAGAAATGAAGATTAGAACACACTATCTTTACTAATTGACTTAACCCACCCATGCATGCATTTGAGAAGTTTAGTTATATGAATATTGAAGAGGACTTTTCTTTTGAAGTATCCATTTCATCCTCCATTGTTTGATTTTATTTATAAAAAAAATCAAATCATAAATCTTTATATGGATTCTAACTCACTACCTCGATTTTTCTCATTACTTTAAGATCCTTCTTTTCTCTCCACTTGAACTAGCCCCGAGTACTTATTACCCTCCATCAGTCCATCCTTATCCTTAATGGAGATAGATACCATTAATTTGTAAGGACTCGTAAGTGGGGGGAGTTTACTGTAAACATGTCGTTTGAATAATGATCCGGATTAAGGACAAGAGTTGACAAGTCAAGGCCACGTCTGTTGGATTTATTCAGATTAGTTAATGGATGTTTCAAGTATACTGGGGGACTCTGCATTATTAAACCTGATTTTGGGTCGGACCAAATGCTAATCTAATCAACCCTACAAGCGTAAAAATTAATCAAGATCCAGAGCATTAGCAGTATACAGTTGAAAAAACCTCACGAACCAATCGGATTTCGAAACATGTCCAGACAAACGGAGGTAAAGTGCATCAGAATTCATAGCCTAAAAGCGGGAGAGGATCTCGTTGGATCCTTTTTGTGAGGATCTCGTTGGATCCTTTTTGTGAGGAACTCAGAAATTCTCTAATCACATCAATTCATCGTACATTATACGATCAGCTTTTTTCAGTGTCATTTATATTCAACTTTAAATAAAAAAATTTATAATAATTACACGATATACAATAAATAAATGTAATTAAAGAATCTCAAAATCTTCACAAAGAAAATCCGACCATAATCCCCTATCCTAAAAGCTACCACCCCACTGAAAAGTTTTCTTTTAAAAAAAAAATATTCAACTAAATAATGATTTTATGAAATCTTCAGGACGAAGCACATCAGGAATACTGACCATGATCCCAAATAGTTTTTAAACGATAATCTCGTACAACTGGACAAAATACCCCACCATATATCATGGTCTCCACCAAACAAGATTTTCTACCTTGACACCTTTAAAAAGAAAAAACGAAAAAGAAAACTGAAATTCTAGGAAGCTAAATTCTTTTAAAGTTAATACACAACTAAGCGTGTGAAAAGTTAAGAATTCTTTAGTTAAAGAAAGAGTAGTGATATTCTCACTTATTTTTACTTTTCATAATTTTTTTTTAATTTCGATCGTTGAATTAAATGAATTGAACAATATCAATGGTAAAAAAATAATAAGAATATGTGAGAGATAAAAATAGACGTGTAAATAACACTATCCTAAAGAAAACGGAAAGTTTCTACAAAGGCTTCCTCAGTAGTCAGTAGTGAGAGTGGAGTAGAGGATGATATGTAAGATTAAGATTTCGAAAATCTCTAATGTAACCAAAGAAAAAAAGTAAGCTTTTTTTTTTTTTAATTGTCGATGTTATAAACTACGTACCCATAGATTGGGGAATGAGTTGAGCACACAACAGTAGTTCAATGGTATCCAATTTTCACTTAGAAGTGGCTTTCGAGTGACCCACATGGATGTGAGAATGATATATAATTTTGTAGTAAGTTCAATCAAAGACAGAGATAAGAATTTATATAGGTGTTGGCTAATAAATTCTTTGTGTTGGAGCATGGAGTGTAAATTAAATTTGGGGAGGGGCAAAAGTTTTGTATTTCACAAATTTATGCTAAATATTAGCATGAGAGCGTATAACTAGCTCCGTCTTTGAGGTTAATACCAAATTATGATTCATTGTTGCGTATATTTGTAGTTTGTCATTCTTATCATTTATCAACAAAAAAAAAAGAAAAAAAAAGAAATGAAATGAAATTAGACGTAAGAGCGGATATACTACCATAATTAACTGTCTAATCCTAGCTCTGAAAGCCTTACATGGGATCAATTATTATCCTTGTTTCTGAAGTACAAAACACACACAAATGACAAAGTGTAGGCAAATGGAAAAATCTTTGTCCGAATGCATATACAAAGAAGTGGTCAACCTGTTATCTCATTTATCCATTGGTTTACCATCCTTTTCGTGTATGCCATTCTAAGTGCACGTACGTTCTGCACTATATAGCAATATAGAATTAATAGAGATTTTTGTTTCATATTTTTCGGGCTCCAATTGCTTGGGCATTGATGTTGGACTTGTTCTGACTCCACAACTTGTCGAAACACAAGAATCATGTGGCCGATTAAGGGCTAGTTTGAGGTAAACAGCTGTAAAAAAAAAAAAGGAGTTGGATTGTTATGATTTTTTTATGAATTAGTACTGTTTATCTATCTCCAATTCAAAAAAGCGCTTTTCTAAAAGCATTTGTAGAGCTGCTTCTACTTTCTACTAATTTGGACCCATAATTATAAAAAAGAAGCTTTTTTTTTTCATTTACAAACACAATTAAGGCCCCAACATTTTTAAGAAGTTGATTTTAGGACAATTTTAAGCATCCTCAAACCAGTCCCAAGAGCTTCTAAAAGTTCTTTTAGACAACCATAAGATTCCGTTTGGTATAAATGATTGGATTGAAATTAGACAAGCTACGTTAAATGTATGTTTAAAAAAAAAAAAATTGTGATCAACTTGAAAGTAGGAGATTGATTTCTAAATCCAATAGTGCATATCTTGGAAGTGCTTTGTAAAAGGAGCACTTGAGCACTTTTAAATAACTACAAACGCTACCGTCAAAGTTTGACGAAAAAATTGTGTTTCTATATTAGAAAAACATCTAGACGTGCTTTCTTAAAGAAGCACCTATTTCAAAGAACACCTAAATCTTTATTAAAAATTTCATCATGATCTAATAGAAACTTTTCCAGTAAAAGCGTTTTTGCTCATAAACAGACATTTTTAAACCAACCCTTGAGATTCTAAGTGCATATCATGGATGTCAGGTTGGCATACTTCCAATTTGATGCAAGCAACCAAGCAAAGCATGGAGTTCAAATAGTGGATTCTGAGAAAATATGGGGACCCAAACAAAACAACGAATAGATCCAACAAGCTGACATGAACATTTGCATCTGCATTTATAGCAGGAAACAGGTATTATATGACCGGAAATACACTCTGAAACTGCCATACATCCTAAATATCGAATAGCAATCAGCTAACCAAAATTACAGATACAGAACTTGAAATGTTTATATGGACAAATGATGATATAACAGTCTCTTTGAATTCATTGCTGCCTGAGAACTCTCCATACCTGAAAAAAAAAAGACGATTTCAAGAAACTGATAAGAAAACGCGGTTACAATAATACCCAGGGAAGTGCTTTCACACACTGTTTTTAGCTTCTCATACACCCCTCTATTTATGGTCATTGGATTGAATAAATCAAACGGAACCAACGTCGAGGATTAAACAGGGGTGTGTAGGAAGATAAAATGGGGCTGTGAAAATCAATTCTCTAATACCAAACGTGAATGACTGAGGAAAAAGATGAAAGAAGCGGAGGAGAATTGCACGTACCCTGTTTACAGCACCCCAAGTGGCCAACATCACATTTCCAAAAGAGATCCCCCTGTTTACAAAAAGAAAAGAGAACAGCAAAACAGGAGCAAATCTGTGGCCCTTATAAAATCAGCCACCAACTTTTTATCTTTGTTTTTTGACAAGACACCGACTTTAATCTGTGTTCCACTATATATGAATATGATTCCTTTGTCCAAGCACATTGTTTGAGTGCACAAACCGAAAAGAAGAAAATGAACTCTAACACCCCAAAATGAAGGCATGTATTTCCGCCCAACTATTCACTGTGTAAAGAATACCGGTTAACCCTTTCCAACTAGGAGTCCTTCCATCTGTGCATTCTTTCTGTTTCTTAACTAAGCCCGGGAACAACGGAACAAAAGATACCCCAAACTGAGTTGCCACTCTCCTAAGGCTTGAACTTGACCCAATTATGATTCCAATATCCGCCTCCAGCAGACAAAGTAAGTCACCCACTGAGTCTCCAATGTAAACAGTCAAGTTCCTTCTGTCATTGCTGCAATTTTTCAAAATATTTTTAAAAGATTTAACCTTGTCAATAGGGGACTCCACCTTCTTAACTATATCACCTGTGGAGATGGATTCCTCAAAGGTAAACTCATTTGCATGCACATCCAGCTCGTTTAAACCCCCTGCTCCAAACACCACATAAACAAGAATGAGATGCCATGCATCTTAACCGACACCAATTATTATTATTTTGTTAGTTCTGAGAGAAATGTCAATAAAGTTGCTACGGGTGATAATATATGCACTTCAAATGTCAACAATGGGAATCTTATATGTCCACCAAAGGTCAAAGTCTAAAGATCCTGAACTATGGCAAAATCTATGTCCACCAAATTCCCATAACTCATGTTCCAGAATTTTCTCCTGAAAATATAGGTATACCAACTTCAAGGTGCCTTATGAAAATGTTTCTGTTGAACCTACGCCTAGAAAAGAAGCAATACATTGAAACATCAGATTCTCTTATGATCAAACTCAAGTCTAATTTTTAGAGGCAAGAAGAATCATACTTTAATAACCAACTCAGCCTGTTCATAACAATCAGGATATACTACAGGGATCGAAGCAATAAGAGTATATTTGGTTTGAGTAATGCATACACATAAAAATTAAGAAACAATGTAAGTTTATGAATGTTCGGAAGGAAAGTATACCTGATGAAAAGGCCGACCTTATGAGATCACCACACCAACAGTATGAAAGAACATGAACATTTG
>JAOTRO020177301.1:0-11661 GCA_028566515.2 Pyracantha coccinea | reverse complement strand
ATTTGTGAAAACTGTATATGTGAGAAATATAATTCTGACGAGTTATGCTAAATGGCAGATGGTGGGGATTTGAAAGATCGTGTCAACTGCATCAGAGAGGGACAAAAGCTACTGAACATGGAGCGATGATGCTAATGTAGTGATGCCTGACACCTTCACTCGGATACGAATGATGTCAACGAGTTGACAGTATAAATAAAAGAGTTGAAGGTGACTTTAGCGCATTTGGTGCATGAGAATGATATTTTAGAGAAGAAGGTATTAAAGAAGGTGGAATAGTTGATCGAGGAGGTCAAGGAATTGAGGAGGGGAGTTAAGGTAAAACATGTGGAAGGGAAGAATGGGAAGAAGAAAAAAAATGTAGAAAAGCAAGAGGATGAGGATGAAGAAGAAGAATAAGATGGAAAAGAATAAAAAGATGAAGTAGGGCGGGGAAGAATGAGGAAGAAAAAGAAGAAAAAGAAGTGGAAAAGTAATAGGATGAGGATGAAGAAGAAAAAGAAGATGCAAAAGAAGAAAATGATGAAGAGCAAAGAAGAAGAAGAAAAAGAAAAAAAAGAGGGTGGTCAAAATGAGGTTGATGAAGGCAAAGTGAGGGGGAGGTTGAGGGATCAAGAGAGAATGAGGTTATGGGAGGTGTGGACGAAGAGTGTTTAAATGAGCTTCTACAAACTATTAAGTGGGATAATCTCGAAGTTGTATGCTTGGAAATGGCTGGACTAATTGGAGAACGTGTACCAGAGTAGTATCAGGAAGCCCAAAGTTCTAACGATGAGATTGTTAATTGGTAAGCAAGTAAGAACGAAGAGGAAGGGCTAGTACATGAGCGGGACGTCAAAGGCTCTGAGAATGAAACAAATGGCGAAGAAGAAGATGAAAGTCGTTTGCCATGCGACGTTGATCTTTGATGTCACAAAGTGCAAAAAACTCCAAGACGGTGAGCCGAATAAGAATGTTTTGCAAAGGTAAGTAGTACTTAAAGCAATGGATAGAAACTGTGTAGTTGAGGCGGTCGAGTATTTCCATCAATTTAAGGCCCATCATATTGATTAAATGACTAGAATGATGGGCCTTAAATTTTTTTTTTTGTTACATTGTTTGTCCGGTTGCCTAGTTGAAGAATATGATGGTTAGACACATTGATTTTTTGAGGCGGCTCCTTGACAAGGAATGGTGGTTGTCAACCAATGTAAGTCACTAAACCCTATTTGGTTTGGAGTTATATGAATGTGTTAGGATTGCATTGGTGTTATAGTTTTTCTAAAATTTGAGTATTGCAACACTTTCATTTGTAGCTGTATCTCATGTAGAAGCATGTCGAGAAGGGTTGGAGGATAGGAAAAGTGTTGAGCACCAACATAACCGACTGATTTTTGGTAAAGTATCCCACCAAATTTCTACTAATATTGTAAAGTTTTGAAATTGTGATGTTGGGTGTGTTTTCGAATGTTTTATGTGTTGTACATGTTTTTTGATTTATTTTCCAATTGTGGACAGCCGTACTGTGAGCACTCTTATAACACGAGGACAGCTCAAAGAACAACTAGAGGCCGCGAAGGCGAGCGTCTGAAGAATTCTTACCAGTGCTATTAAAGATTGTGAAGGAGGGGAGCCATTTATACATCATGGTTGGTCTATGTGGAGAGGGTCTCCATTCCCCTCAACCTTGACAACCAATGGGTTGTTGTTGAGATGAATGTTGCAGCTGAGAGAATAATGGTGTACTACTCAATGTTGTCTAAAACCCAACATGTTAAGTGACTACCAAATTGGTTCACATCGCTTACTGTTGCCCGATGTCCTCCGAAGCCAGTCCAAGGAGGTGAAAGAAAAAAAAACACTTTTTTTAAAGCATAGTAAACTCTGTTTCTGCTTTTCTATTCTTTTCTACTGTCATTGACAACAGTTTTTAGAAAAATCACTTTTTATTGTTTTACCAAACACATTTGATGTTACAGATTTTTTAATAAGTTTTTTTTTCTAAAGCACCACATTCCCAAACTAGCCCTAAGTCTAAGGTCCATACAGCAAGACGGGTGAGTTCAAGTTCGAATTTTATTAAATTGTTAGTGAGTTTACATTGAATTGTCTGTGAATTGGTATTGAAACTTGTTGAATTGTTGTATGGCATAGGGGGATTGCGACATTTTCACTTTAAAAGTGATTGAGTTCCTGCCTTGTGGCCTTTCTTTGGATAGAATTATGCTCGCCAACATCCCTGATTACCTACTGAGGATGGTGATGGACATGTTGCACTGGCTTCACAATGTGTAGTGTGTGGTGGATGATTGAAAATTTTAGTTTAGAAACTGTGTAGTGTAGAATAACCACTGAAGAACAATGGTAGTCCATAAACAAGTATTATATAAATATCTGGTGTTGGAGAAATTTGTCTTTTGTTGAGACAGTTTGTAGACAGTTGGGATGGATTAAATTTGTTGAACAATTTGTTCATTGTGGATGTTTGTAAATTCTCTATATTATTACATTTTTCATTTCCTTCCAGATTGTTACTTATTTTGGATGACTTAAGTGCCACCCCTTGCAATTTTATATATGAAAACAATGTTTAGGACAATATCTAAAACCGTCCCTTATGTTTAATTATTGTGTGACAATTGCTAAAACCAACCTTTATAGGTCATGAAGGTTTATGATAGTATATGAAACCATTACTTGTGTGTTATGAAAGTTTGTGAACATTAATGAAGTACAAATTTATGTCTTATGAAGTTGTGACAATTCTAGCAGCCAACACCTGTATGTTATGAAAATTTGTGAATGTTTATGAAACATGTACTTCTGTATTATGAAGCTTTGCCTTTATGTTTAAGATATTACATTTCCAGTTATCATTCAGAAATAATAATAGGAGCAGATATTTAGTGATTAGAAAAGAAAATATATATTAAGGATTGGAAGTTTGACTACTAAGTGTTACATTCCCAACAGTAAAAGGGAATTTGACAAAAAACATTGTAACATAAACACCCAACAAACATTACGTCAATCTGAACAATCTAAACCTTAAAACTTTAAACATCTTAAATGTCAAACTTAACAATCTAAAACATTATTTAAAGCATGATGTAACGACCCAAAAATTATTCAGAAGCAAAATCCGGTGATAGGCCAAAATAAAGTCATGTTTAATCTTTACTATATTAACCATATTAAATCTCCTTTAAAATTAATTATTTTAAATTTTATTTTGGTTACTTTATGGCTACATCTAACCTTCTCGTTAGACTGCCTACGTACCCTTAAACGGGATCAAGCCATTCGTAAGTTGCCATCAAAGTTAAATCGTTTACTAAAAATATTCAAGTGGTGGATATGTTCAATACTAGATTTAGACAATCAAATCACATCAAATGAATATCAAACATGAATTATTTATAATATCAAATTTAATCTAAAAAGGCAAAGTCGGCCAACTGGCCACACGTCGTTGCAGGTGGCGGTTTTCAGCAAACGGAAACCCAATTTTCCAACTAACTCTAAAAATTACCAAATTTTACAGAATTGTAGAACAAGTCAAGGGGAAGAATTTGTATACCATGATCGAAGTCCAATTCGACCGGAAAATAACTAAAATCTGGCGTGGGTCCTCAGAAACCCTAGAAATAGGTTTATTTCGATTCGACAATTTCTGAGCTCCGACGCCCTAAATTTCGATTAGGCTTTTCTCCTAGGTTCGAGATGAGTGGGTTGAGGGTGGTGGTCAATGACGGAAAGTACGGGAAAGGCAGAATTACCGCTGTGATCTCGAGACACCAACAACGCAAATTTGTTGTGAAATAAGACCAAATCAGCTCGAGTTTAGGTGGGAAATGAAAAGGAATACAACGCTGAGTTGTTTGGTGATGGTGGATCATTATAATTCACCGGGAAAACGCCGTGAAAGGCGTCAGAACTTGTTGCTGCGGTGGGGTCGGCAACCGGGTCAAGTGGGTCGTGTCTCTGACCCGACTCACTAGGTATCTTCTCTCAATCCCCTCATTTCTCCCATTTCCCTCTTTTCTTCCCTCTTGATTGGTCCCCTTCCCTCTTTTTCTTTTTCTCCCCTAATCCCAGCCACACATGTGGCTTTTCTGCACCAAGTGACTGCTTTAGCAACCTTCTAAATTCATGGTCAAATGACCATTTTGCCCATGTCTTTGTTTGTTTATATCTCATTCGTTATAACTCCATTTAGAAAACGGTTTTCACCTACGCACTTGTGGGATCAAGCTCTATCTAAATATGCCAAGAAATACAACAAAGCATATAAGGATAAAATACGTTCTTGTATAATTATGTTTAGCCAACTTAGGGCATTTTCGTCTTTTCCACTTATTGAACAAATATACGCCGTAAATATAAATGTATCGTAACTCCGAATATGACTACCAAATATTTAATAATAAAATCCAAGAACAGAATTTCACATTTCCCCCCATTTAAATTTCATAATCGTCAATTAATTTGAATTTCGTAACTAAATCACATATTTAAAAATAATCAGGGTATTACACATGAAAACCTAAACCTTAAAACTAAACAATATAAACTTTTATATGAAACCAAATGAATGCCTTCATCATTGAGGGAAGCAATATAAACTTTTCACCCATGGCCTGACTATAACGTACACCTTCACTTAATAGATATTTTCTTCTATTTTTAGAGGAGCCCCAACCAACTCAGTGACTGTCCTGTCGTCGTCCTCCGGACCTACTCTTGACTCATCCCATCACTATCTTCCTTAATAATTCATGTTTGAGGGAAGCAAAAGATCAGATCATCCTCCATATCTGGCAATGCAAACCCTAAACCCTTTACATCCTCCTCCAACAGCACATTTGGATTATCCCCGAACATCTTATTGATAATGAACCAACTTACATCCTTCTCTTCCTTCTTTTCTTGATCACATCCATAATTCTCTACTGTTCGTCTCTCCCAATAGAAGCAAACCTCAAACACCTTTTCGTAACTGAGAAAAGTTGGCAACTTTTCCTGTTCACCACTAGAACCCGCTTGAGCGGCAAACAAACATCCACACCTATTAACACCCTAATGGCCATTGGATTAAGGGAATTAATATATGCATCTTCATCAAATCCAATCTTCACCCCAGCTCACTCTCTCTGTGTCTCTTTCCCTCTTGAACGTGCGAACTTTCAGCCCCTTTCTCTCCGAATAAAAGATGGCCACTGAAAAAAAATCAAAAGGTTTTTCATTCCACCAAATCACGCCAACCTGGTTCTATCGTGAGCTCAAGAAATCAGGACTGTCTGATTCTTGTCTGCACATAAGGTCTATTTCTAAGGTCTGCACCTTAGAAACACCCATGGGCACAAACCAGGGCACAATGTGCCCAAATTTTCATTAATTTCTCCTTTAAATTTTTTTGCTGGTAATTGTTTAAGGTTAAAAAAATATTTTCAATATTAGGATTTTGGACTGAGTAAATCAACATTTATAATTTTAAAGTTGTCAATGAAGGGAAATAATAGTAAGTATTACTGATCTTGATTAGAAAGAAAAATATTTTTATGGTCCTTTTGTTTAAAAGGAGAATTTTTTTTATTGACATTTATTAGAAATATAATGACATTTGATCATTAATATTAATGCTTTAATTTGTTGATGTTAAAGTTTTAGAGAGAGAGAGGTTGCGATCCATCGTTAGCCCCATTCATATTGTCTACACTTAATCACCCATGCAATCAATAGGGTGAGGTTTTTATGTAAAATGCCTGAATGCAATTACAAGTGGAACCATTTTATATAAGTTGTGATTTCTTTTGTGAGGACTGATGTCAAACTTTTTGTTTTATTCAACATGCTCCCACATATTGGACCACTCTGGAGTGGGCCATATGTGGAGCTACATTGGTTTTGTTTGTAAGTGAACCCAATAATTCAGGTCTAGATAGAGATGGCAACAGGGCGGATTGGGTTCGGATGTGCCATCCCCATACCCGAACCCGTTTATTTTCCCCGAATCCATAGAATCCCCGAACAGGTTTTCCCCATAACCGAACTCATCGGGTGACCGATTTTTTATCAAGGAGCGACTTTCCCCATTATGATATTTATATATTTATTTATATTATTAACTAAATGAAGATATTAAAAAATACACTCTTAAAAATTATAAGCATACAATTTCTATTATTATTGATATAAAAGTATATAATTAATTTCATATTTAATCATGCATGATTATTAACAACCCTTTTTCATATAATAAATAATTATAATTTTTTTATTCATAGATGAAATGGTTCGGTTTCGGGTATGGATTTGGGACGGATACCCCAATAACCATAACTGAACCCGAAACTGTAAAATTTACCCGACGATTACCCATAACCGTAAAATACCCAAACTTTTAGAAAGATGTGCCGCGATCCACCACTAGTTGCATCAATACTATTCCCACTTAATTACTCGTGCAATTTTCAATAGCAGAAGTTTTATGGAAAAGGTCTCGATGTAATTTGAAGTAGAACCATTTGATATAAGTTGTGATTTGTTTTGTGAGATGACCATGAGACTTTTTCCTTATTCAACAATTGTTGGAGAAATATGTCATCGTTATAAGTGGAAGAAGCATGATTGAATTATGGGTAGTACCTAAGTATAGGTACATGTTATTTTCTTATTATCATTACTTATTAGTAAGAGTGTTGTTGAGCCCAGTCCTTTGTCTTATTTTCCCACCCATATCAAATTGAATATTTTGTTGACAGCCCTCTTGCAAAATAAGAGGGGTATAGTAGCACTCATTAGTAATACATTCCTCATGATCATTTTTATCATAGAAGTTTCTTATACCAAAAACATTGATGTCAAATAGCACTAGCATGCCACCTTAATTTGTTTGCTTCAATGTGCCTTCCATAAGGAAATCCATTGTTTCATCGCAACTTGGTGTTGGAAATCTTTTGATAACATGTTGGTAATGAGTAACAAAAGGGATAAAGTATTGATCAAAGGTACGTAGATGATTAAAGACATTATCTGTTTCCAATATTTGTGCTCAAGTGAAAACCACAAATATATATTCATACACAAGTAACAGGGGCTAATAATGTCTGAATGATAGCTTAGTCATCTATGTACCTTCAAGCAATCTTTATCCTTCATCACAATTATAAAAACTTAGTTATGATAATTTTAACCCAAAACTCTTACTGTGACATATTATTTCTTAAGGCTATGTTTGGGGTGAGGGTTTTCCAATTTCTAAGGCATGGAGCTCAAGTAGCAAGAAATAGATCACAAAATATTAGATAGGAGAGATTCATAAGAGCCCTCCATGGGCATTACAAAGGTATGTAATTAATTTAATTTGAGCATGAGCCCAAGTTCGTACTCCTCATGATCCATCACCTCTAATCTTTTAAGAAAAACTTATGAAAAAGACTTCAAATCTTTACATTTTAATAAAAAAATCATCCACTAACTTTATCGGGCACAATTGGTGCTTTTACAAGACCAAAAAGGGTCTAAGTTTCAAACCTTATGAAATTGAACCAAGAATTAAACACTATTTATAAAAACTTGACCAATAAGTAGACACTATTTATGAAATTAGACCAATATGTAGACACTATATATGAAATTGGACCAATAAGTAGATACTAATTATGAAACGAAAACAAAGAATTAGGCACTATTTCCAAAACTAAACTAATAGGTGGAAACTATTTATGAAACTGGACTAAGAACTAGACAATATTTATGAAACATGACCAACAATTAGGCACTATTTATGAAAGTGGACCAGTAACTTGGCATTATTTATAAACCAGAAAAAAAAAAAGACAATATTTATGAAATTGTATCAATTACTATACATTATTTATGAAACTAGACCCAATAACTAGGCACTATTTAAGAAACATAACCAAGAACTAGGCATTATTTATGAAACATGACCAAGAACTAGGCACTATTTAAGAAACATAACCAAGAACTAGGCATTATTTATGAAACATGACCAAGAACTAGGCACTATTTATGAAAGTGGACCAAGAAATAGGTACTATTTATGAAATTGGACCAATAAATAGTGTAATACCGTTCAATTTCATAATAGTGCAGTTTCATAAATAGTGTTTACTTTCATAAATAGTGTCTGTGATGGAGGCACGAAACCCGCACGTCAATTTTTTTATTATTATTAAAATTGTGTCATTTTCATTAAAATTTAAGTTCTTTTGTCCTTTTTATTAAAATTTAAGGGTTTTTCATTAAATAAAGTTATAGTATGGTTTTTTGTTAAAATAAACTTAGCCTAAGCCCTTTTCATGAAAGTTCCCAATTTTTTATGATAAATTCTTTGCTAACTTGACATCAATTCCTTGTGATTGGGAAATCCCTCACCCAAACATAATTGAAGGTTTAATAATAAGCCCTTGAGAATGGACAAATAATACAAGTTTCTTTCCTCATCATACCCCTTTAGGGCTTATGCTCCCATATCTAAACGACCAAAGGCTATTGCTTTACTTAATTGAACTTCAAATTAATGTCATGCACAAAGATTTTGTTGTGATTGTGTTGAGTCTTAAAATTACACAGTTTACGTCACACGCATGTTGAAGTAATGAAGAGCTAACTACATTGGTGGCTTGAATGCTGATGCTAGCGTGCCAACTCATTACTGAGCTCGATCGACTAAGTAATCCTTGATATGGTGATGTGGTAAATGCACTGCTGACTCTTGAATCGAGTGACTTTGGCCGAAGAAGAAATACTCTCAGCTTTGAGTTCTCCAACCTAAAGACAAAGTATGCAAATTACTATGAAGTTTTCGATCTTGTACACCAAGTTCAGCAGCCTCGACTATATTGATGAGAATATAGGTCTGCCGAATCAATATCAAACTACACCGACAAAGATAATAAAAAAGAGATGAGCATCTTAATCATAAAAAAGGTTCAGCCATCTATATGCCGAACTTTAAATATAACCTGAGAGTAACTAATCATACAACACGTCACTTTGCCAAAAAGGCTGATGAAGTGACATCTGCCAAAGAAAAGTCAAAGACTTTTCGGTAGTTGAGACTTTAAGATAGCTAGCCATCCACATATTAATAGAGAATCCTCGTCTATCTAATCAGTTGAAACTCCTAATGTAAACTGAATCTATAGATTCGGTTTCATTGGTTGCTTTTGGAAAATCGCATATATCTAGTGGATCGTCATCTATCGACTATCAACGTAGACTCGTCTATCTAGTCAGAATTTGGGCTAAACAGTTCGTAAAGTAGTTAATTTAAACAAAAAGGTGTGAAAGGGTTTCACATAAAGTGTTGATTTGTGTGCTGAGTTGAAGGTTCTCTCTATGTTGCAAATCTTCTTGTATTTATAGGGACAGACTTCATGATGCTTAAATAGAGTTCTGATACTACTACAATTCTTCGGCCTTATCTAAATATTCTCACTACTCATTCTTTCACCAAAACTATATCACTACCAAGGCTCCTTTACTTCGTCTTAAACTAGTACTCTGAATCTGGTCATATTACATGATGAATTCATTCATTATCAAACACCAATCCTAATACTTTAGTGATTTATCCAAATCTTATCACAAATCCATCTTGATCATGTTTGGATCGATATTTAATATTGGGCTTAGTGAGGATGAAGGCCCAAGAACATAAAAAGCAAAGAGAAGATTGGGCTCGGGCAAATCGACAGCCCAGGAATAATTAAAAACCATTTTTGCAAGGAATAGGCAACAAGCTTATGTGAGAAGTGATGGGCGACAGAAGGCAGCTCACCTCTAGCAAAAAGCACTTTTCAAGGGCATGGATGGGTAAATAAGTGGTGACTCACCACGTTCCGAAGGACATCATCAAAAGGCAAAGCTTGGACAATCGGGCTAAAATGTCTATAAAAGCAGCAAGGGGCCCTAGAGACAAGGACACTCAACCAATCAATCAAAAGACATCCCACTTTGCTCTCAAACAAGCAAGAAATCAAAAAGCTTTAGTTTGTCCAGACTCTATTCTTTTAGTCATAGGTCCTCCATAAAAAGTCATATGTTGTCTAGTTTAGAAGCTCTGCTACCTTCCGTCCAGTGTTGTAGTATCAATTCCCTTTAGTAAACTTGTTTTACCTTTCATTCCCCAACGATTACAACCCTTGTAAAACACAAAGACAATTGGCTGCAAGAAGTTGAACCTTGCCCGACAAGGTTATAATCTTGCCCGAGTCTATTTTGTTTGCATTTACATAAAGTAGATCTGTTGTTTATTGCATTTTCCATTGTGTTTCAAACCATTTTCAACTACCTCTCATTTAAAGTTATGATTAATCTGGCTAAGTTAATTAACAATGCTTCTTTAGTTTTAACTATAATCAAAGAAATGGTTAACAAAACCCTGAACTCCCTTTATCTGGACATAGCATCATGAGCAAAAGTCCTTGTTTACAAGGCAAGAAAAAGAACTTTATACAGACTTAACTCATCTGTAACAATCCAATAGAGTCAAGAAGTCTAAGTAACTTGTGGCGTAAGTAATCAACCCAGTTAATAACCAAAAAAGAACAATTTGTTATACAAAGATGACACTGACACGCTCAGATCTATATTAGTTTTGATTGTGAGTCTCAAGGCCTAACAAAGGCCCCACAAAGGCACCGTTCAAACTAATAGCAAACTCATATTGTAGTACACCAAGTAGCAAACCTTGCTTGACAAGCAAGACCCAAGGGAGTTATGCGAGGGACAGATCTAGCCCACACAACAATCATCTACAACTTTACCAAAACATTAAAAAATTCATAACTTGACTACCATATAAGGACAATGAAGTTTAATATGCTTTGTGGCCCACTGCTAATTTGGTAAAAAGAAAAAAGAAATGTTTTGGTCACTCTCTAAAAAATATGACTGTTCATGAACTCAATGAAATTTCACAATTAACGTTAATTCTCATACCAATATTACAAATATTTGTGCCAAAAGTATGAGGTATCAGAGTTTATGAAAAATTCCACTTTTAACAGAGAGTTCCCAAGCTTTCTCAAAAGGAAAATGTTATATCCAATATTTTCATGTCATTGGCGTAGCACAAATACCTTATGTACCACATGGTGTGCCAGTACAATACCACTACAAGTTATCACGTTGACGGCATGCTGGCTAGACCACCTTTACACCATATCATGCAAACTGTTTTAAAGCGGTCTAGCTAGTGCTAGGCGGGTTGGACGGCTCAGTGACTTTACTTTTATAAAGAACTTACACATTTTCTCTACAAATTGTTTGAAGATGTGCATGTAACGTTACTTCGTGGACAATTAATCCTACCTTAATTCCCACCAAAAGAAAAGGTCAAAGCTTTCCTTAATTCCCACCATGTGCAAGGCACACCAAAAAGCTTCTACACCAAGTTTGTGCGAGACTGTACGGAGCAGAAGAATCCAATTGACTCGTTTTCAAAGCTCATTACTTTTGGGATAAAGATATAATCTGCTGCAGTGACAGTCTACGGAAATCAAGGTTTAAAATATCGATGATATCGGAAATATTGATAGTCCAAAAACACGGAAATTTCGATGGAAATATTGGAATATTATCGATATCGATAAAAATTGAATAAAAACCACGGAAATTGTAAGAAAAACTTGGAAATTTTTATTGAAA
>JAOTRO020177284.1:0-11662 GCA_028566515.2 Pyracantha coccinea | reverse complement strand
GTGTATACCCGTTAAGAACCCGTTATTAACGGGTTCTTAACGGGTCACCTGATAATGACCCGATTAGTTATCGTGTTGACTCGAAACCCGTTATTTTCGTGTTGTTTTCCTGTTGTGTCAGAAATTACCAGGTCTAATGTGACCCAATGCCAGGGGGAATAAATATACCTAAACCCTGCAAATAGTACTTGGCTGTAAGACATATTGTATATAGTCCCCAGAAGCACAACCTGACTAGAGGTGCGGCAAAGAAGGGAATTTTTCAGGGTTTTTTCTAAACTAAATTTTCCTTTCAATTTTATGATGAATTCAGTATTGTTTTTTATTGTGTTTCAAAACTAATTTAATTTTGCTAGCGCTACGTTGTAGCTAGGGGTGGTTCGGTATACCGAACCGAAACCTTAGTCCCGATTCTCAAACCAATTTTTCGGGAATCTGAAATAGTTTCAGTATTTCGGGACAATCGGAAATCCCGAAATATGATCAAAACACATCTAAATACCTACGCTTATACAAGAAAGCAAGAAGCAAATAACACAATTTGTATCAGTTGCAGCTTGTACTGCTATGCAATATAAGAGAGAAGTTCCTTTTAACTGCTTTTTTCTAGTTGCTCAAAGAACGGTAGTACTACCAACAATGTCCCTATCTGGTATGCTCATGTTACAATTATTGAAAATTTAGCAAAACACAGTGAATTG
This sequence comes from Pyracantha coccinea, assembly GCA_028566515.2. NCBI lineage: Eukaryota > Viridiplantae > Streptophyta > Magnoliopsida > Rosales > Rosaceae > Pyracantha > Pyracantha coccinea. The sequence continues at coordinate 10,961 of JAOTRO020177284.1, read as the reverse complement.
AGAATTAGAACAAGCAGTATATAACAAAAGGCAGGTCGGACTGTCAGAGCATAATGCCACTGCCCTGTGAGATCAAACAAACCGTAAATTTACAAACCCTAATCTAGAATTCGAAAATTAAATTTCTAAAACCCTAAATACAAACCTTAATCTAGAATTCATAAATTAAATTTCACAAACCCTAAATTAAATTTCAACCCCTAAATTAATTCCCATATTTATTTACTTGTGTCTGAATCTAAGAAAGAGAATTGCGAAAAAGAGATCGTGGCTGTGGCCCTGTGTTGCCATTGTCGTGAAGGAAAGCTCTGTGTCGTCACCATCGGAGAAAGACAGCAGTGGATCCGTGTGGTGGTGGGCCGGTGACTGGACATAGTTGGTTTTGAGAGTTGAGACAAAGAGGAGGATAGGGTTATCTCGGTGGTTGATCTAAGAGACTAAGTGTGCATGAGTCTGTGAAAAAGAAATGAAATCGAACTCGACGGAGAGAAAGCCTAAGTGCCTAACAAGGAATGGACGACATAGATTAATTTGAAACAATCCAACGATTCAAATTAACTCTAACTATAATTAAAAAATAATATTTATTATTATTTTTGTAAATATATATAAAATAATTAAAAATATATATTTTCGGTTGGGTATGGGAATACCGAAATGTTGGGAAGACAATCCCGATTCCCATACCGAAATTTCGGTATTGGTTTGGGATAGCATACCGAAAATTTTGGGAAAAACGGTTTAGGATGGTTTGGGATCGGTATTTTTTCGGTTTGGTTCGGGAATTTTGGGAATTTTTTCCACCCCTAAATATTGATATGTAGGCATCTATGGAGTAGCGGTGAAATCTGGTGTGAATGCCACATACAGAAGTGCATGAAGAAGCAAAGAAGCATACAACCACAATTGACTTTGGCATCATCAATTAAAGACATTAAGTAGGATAGTTTTAGGGAAATGAAATAGTAAATTGGATGACAACCGTAACTCATACCATTTACTCCCTACAAGTGTAAGACATCCCAATATAAAGGGACCTTTTTGCAAATGCAAATACTCCCATTTTCTACCATCTCAGTAAACAATTTGTATCGAGAAATCCATGTTTTTGCACTCATTGAAAATTCTCAACAAAAGGTTCTCTCATTTTTGCCTATTTATTACATGGATAGGAATTCTCTCCCCTCTCTTTTTCCTTCCCCTCCTCTCATTGTTTTTTTTTCTTTTCTTCTTCTCTCTCTACAAGATAAAATCTTGAGCATTCAAACAGGAGAAGGGATGGAAGGGAATAGAAGAAAAGAGGGGAGAGAACCTTTTCTTTATAACATTGCATCCAATGCGTATTAGTGACGTTGTTTCTTAGAATGATTGTTCTATACTCATGAGAGCAGTTCCACCGTGGTGTTTAGCCTGGTGGACTGGGGATGGAACAGGGCCAGATAGCCAGGCGGATTTGTTCCAGTGTGTGGCAGCCCAAGAGCTTGAAGGCAACGTGACAGAAGGCTGTCAGCCACAATATAAAATTAATTAAAAATAAAAAATAATAATAAAAATGAAAAAAATTAATTAAAATGTAAAAAATTAATTTAATAAAGTAAAAAATTTAATTAAAAAAAGTAAAAAAAAATTAAAAAAAATTAAAAAAAATTAAAAAAAATGTAAAACCCAGCCTTCGAACTCAACGGCTCTCGCCGGAGTTCGTCGCCAAGGCTGATGATACACCCACAAATAAATGAGAGAGATCCAGTCCCTACTCTGCCGCAGCTGCCACCGCACCACACACCACCTTCGCCCCCACGCCTTTGCCCCTACCCAGATCGCACGATTTGGGATTTGTTTTTGGGAGAGAGAGAGAGAGAGATATTTTAACTAAGGAGTTGGCGATCCTTTACCTACTTAACTAAGGAAAAACTGTGAATTTTTACACGGATCGGCTATTGATGTTGTCAGAGTCTGAGGCCCTACCTCCGGAGGTCAAGTGAAAGAGAGCTGCTAAGCTTGAAAAAGTAAGAAGAAAAAAACACACAGCTTTTGGAATGGTGCATCGACACCATGTGAAAAGAAGAAAAATAATAATAATAAAAAAAAGGTTTTGTAATGGTGCATCGGCACCATGTGAAAATAACGAAGGTTTTGGAATGGTGTGCTGCACCATGTGAAAAGAAAAAAAAAAGAATTTAATAGAAAATGGTACAATGAGACCGATTAAAAATTATATCTGAAATTACAAATAAAATTATTTTGTATTATTTTAAAAAAATACTAATATTTTATTGCTTATTGCCAGGGCAATTCAGTGTAGGAGTGGAGATGCAAAAGATAGTTACTATTCATTAAGTGCATTTACTACTCACTGGATGGATTAAATAGTAAATAGCCCAGGAGGGCCTTAGAAACGGTGGAACTGCTCTGAGACAAGTGCATAGTTCAATTGTCAACTTTGGTATGAGATTTAATAATGTGTATAGATTGGGCAGTTTCTTACAAGACACGGTGACACGACATGGCATATATATTTAACAAGTAGAAATCATTAAGAACAAAATGAGTTTGAGTCATCACAAGGCATCATAAGTACTTGCGTTGTCTTACTTATTGAAAGTAGATGATTTTAGAGAGAGTTCTTGATTTAGACAGAAATGATAAGCTTGTATATATTGACTGAATGAATGAATTACATCAATACATGAGTATATTAGATTACAGATTCTTTACTCACTAAGTAAACTACTAAAAAACTTAACAAACTAAGTGTCTAATTTGTTGACACTTGTCACTATCATAACCCTTTATATCTTTACATCCCCCCTCAAACTCACGCTTGTTGGAACCAAGCATAAGATTGATTCAATGATTCTGAAACAATGATGCAACCAAGCCCTTGGTGAGAATGTATGTAAACTGTTCTTTGGAAGACACATAATAAACATTCAGATCTCCTTAGATGACTCTTTCTCTCACAAAATGATAGTTAATTTCAATGTGTTTGACTCTTGAATGAAAAACAGGATTTGAGGATAGGACGATGGCTGATATATTGCCACAGTATATAACTAGTGCAGTAAACACATAAACATGAAGATCACACAACAATTGCCTTATCCATGCCAATTCAGCAGCAATAATGGCTAAAGCCCTATACTCCGCCTCTGTAGAGAACCTGGAAACTTTGTGCTGCTTCTTATATGCCCAAGATATGGAATTAGAACCAAAATAAACAACATAACCAGATGTAAACCTCCTATCATTTGGGTCACCAGCCCAGTCCGCATCACTATAGGCTTGCAAATGTAATTTTCCAAGTTTAAAACTAAGACTATAATCCAAAGTTCCTGCCAAATATCTCAAAATTCTTTTCACAGCAACTACATGTGAAGTCATAGGATTGTGCATAAACTGACAACATTGATTCATAGAAAAAGGCAATATCAGGTCTAGTAAAAGTGAGATGTTGTAGAGCACCCACAATGTTTCTATATTGCTCTAAACTGTGATAAAGGTTTCCATCATCCTTGAGAAGTCTATGATATGGCAGACATGGGGTATGACAAGGTTTGGAATCCTGCAAATCAACTTGCTGGAGTAAATCTTTGATATAATTCATCTGTGACACAAACAACCTATGTTTCTGATAAGTGATCTCCAAACCCAGAAAATATTTCAACTAACCCAAATCCTTCATGTCAAAAGCTTTTGTCAACTCAACTATGACTTCATCAATCATTTGAGAAGAACTACCAGTGAGGACGATATCATCCACATAAACTACTAACACAACTATACCAATTGAAGAATGTTTCACAAACAAGGAAGGATCTGTAAAGGAAGACTCGAATCCCAAGCCAGGCAAATAAGGATTTGTTGAGCTCGAGGAGCTTGTTTTAAACCATACAAGGATTTATTGAGCTTACACACATAGTTAGAGGGATGATACAAGGATTTATTGAGCTTACACACATAGTTAGAGGGATGAATAGAACTTTAAAACCCTTGAGGCTGAGATATGTACGCTTCTTCATGTAAATCACCATGAAGAAATGCATTTTTTTACATCCATTTGTCTTAAAGACCAATTGAATTGAGCAGCTAAAGCCAAAATTAATCTCACAGTGGTTGGCTTCACAACAAGGCTGAAAGTGTCACTGTAATATATCATTTCCTCTTGATTATACCCCTTGCCAACTAACCTAGCCTTGTATATGTTTGTAGATCCATCTAAATTTCTTTTAATTATGTAAACCCATTTGCAGCCTACTAAGTTTTTGTGAGGAGGCAAAGGAACTAAAGTCCAAGTGTTCTGAGCATGTAAGGCATCAAGCTCCTCTTTCATAGCTAACTACCACTCAGAAAGCTTACTAGTCAACTTAAAAGATGTAGGCTTAGTGGCTGTTGCAGGTGACTGAACAATTGCTGAGTAAACCTTCTTATTAGAAATCCCACTCTTAGATCGAGTTTGCATGGGATGCAAGCTAACTAGAGGAACTAGAAGGACAATATTAAGATTTTCTGGTTGAAAGATTGCATAAGGTGTATGGAAGCCAAAGATTCTGAAGAACTAGATGGTATGGAAGTGAAAAACTGATGGTATGGAAGTGAAAAACTCTATGGCTGAAGAGGTACTAGAATTGAAAGACTCTGAGGCACGAGTAGGTAAAGGGAGTGATAGAGATTGAGGTAAAGTGACTGTATTTTAAAGATTAACTATTGGTGAAGTAATGGATGCATAAATATGAGATGCAAGAGGATGAGACGCAGTGGATTTTGTCATAATAGTTGCATAAGGAAAGGTGTACTCATCAAATATAACATGTTTGGATACTGCTATCTTACCAAAATTGGGATTCAAACACAAATACCCTTTATATTGACCTGCATAACCTATAAACACACACTGAGCTGTCTTAGGTTGTAACTTTTTGATGTTGTAAGGTTTTAAGTAAGGACAACAAGCACATCCAATGACTTTGAGATGAGATAAAGCAGGATAGGTTCCAAACAAAAACTTATAAGGGGAAGACATTTGTAATGTTTGGCATGGCATTCTGTTAATGAGATAAACAAATGCAGCATAAGCATGAAACCAATACTTTGATGGTAGTGAAGCTATTTGGAGAAGAGTGATGGTTGTTTCTAGGATGTGTTTACACTTTCTTTCTGCTAGACCATTTTGTTCATGGGTGTAAGAGCATGATTTTTTATGAATCATTCCTTTTGCGAGTAAAAGTTCCTTGAATTTATGATTGGAATATTCACTTCCACCATCACTTTGAAATACTTTAACTTGGGCTTTTCCCTGGTAAACCTGGTACATTCATCCACAAAGCAAACATAACATATGTAACCTTCAATTGAAACAATAGGTGAAGGCCCTCAAACATCACTATGGATAACCTCTAGAGGCTTTACAGTTTTATTTGTAGGATAAACAAAAGGAAGCTTGGTAAATTTCCCTTCTAAACATGAGTTACAAACAGAAGACACAATATCGGTAGAGATAGGAATATGGGATTGTTTTAACATTGTAGAAGTTACATTGTTTGTAGGATGTCCTAGTCTCTTATGCCACAAACTTATTTTTACTTGTTGTCCAAGAAACCATGTTTGTTGTTTTGAGGATGTAGAAGCTTTTTGTGCAGTATGAATGAGATGTTGTCAAATGAAGAATGGAATAGGGTATAAGCTAGCTCTACACAGCCCCTGGAGTAGTATTTTTCCTGTGATCTTGTCCTGGATCCAATAACAGAATTCATCACATATGAATATGCACTTATTATCTTTACACAATCTATGTATAGATAGTAAATGTTGAGAAATATGAGAAACATGTAGAATTTTCTTCAACTCAAGAGCATACTTAGGAATGTGTAAAGTTGAAGAACCAATATGTGAGATATTCAAACCTGAGCCACTGGTTGTGGTCACAGTGGCATTGCTTTGAAAAGGAACTGCCATGTTGAGATTGGCAAAATCTAAAGTCATGTGAGAGGTGGCGCCCGTATTAGCTACCCAAAATTGTTCTTAAGGAGCAAAAGGCTGATAAGTTGTATGCATAGCAGAGAGTGCAGGAGGTGGAGATCTGCCCTGATAAGAATAATTAGCTCTGTGATAGCACAGAATTGCAGTGTGACCAAATTTCCAACAAACTTGGCACTAAGGTTTGGATGATGAAGTAGTGGTGGATGAATGTCTGTGAAAATAGTCAGCAGCTATATGCCCCTCGTTTGTTACAAATTTGACAAACTGAGACATGAGGCTTTCCTGGTCCAAGAATGCTTGCACTAGAATTGGATGAACCAAAATTGTATATGAAATTAGAACCAAAGTTATTTTGACCCCTGCCTCTGCCTCTGTAATTTGAACCATTATATCCTCCATTGTAATTGGATGAACCACTTTGATAGCAGCCATTAGAGGTATAACCACTATTATGACCATAATTATGAGAACCACCAATATTGTAAATATGTGAGTGAGACTGTGAATTTGATGAACTCTCTCCAAGCACTAAAGCTTTTACTTTGTCTTTGTTATTAGTTGCAACCATAGCTGAGACAAAGCTTTCACTCACAGAATTATTTTCAAATGTAGCCTCTAAAATTGAGACCTGAAGTTCTTAAGCGAAATGACATTTTCTTTACCCTTTATAATAGTTCTGAAAGTGTTACACTCAGAAGGCGGACCTTTAAGTGCCAAGATGACAATATCATCATCATCAAACATAACTCCAGCTGCAGATAAGTGATCTCTAACATCTTTGATCCTTTGAAGATATTGAGACACTGAATGAGAGTCTTTTTTAATATTATGAAGCTCAATCTTGAGTTGAAAAATACTAGCCTTGGTCACTGTAGAAAACTTTCAAATTTTTCCTCATTTCATGAGAATTCACACAGCCAATGATACTGATACATGACATAGTAGTTAGTGAAAGAGTAGCAATGATCAATTGCATGAGAGTACGATTATGCATTTTCTAAATCTGATACCTTTTTATTTCAACACCCTCTTTATCTGAAGATTCGTCAAATCTCGAAGGACATTTGTGAGATCCATCAACAAAATCAAGGATTCCATGACTTTCAAGAAGTAACCTAATTTGATAGTGCCAAACTAAGTAATTTGTATCATCAAGTTTGACAATTACAGAAGTTGAGACATTTGGAATGAGATTTGTGATCGGAGACTGAACAATCTATAATTGTGAAGCAATCACCATATTCCAGAAGTAGTTCTAAATTGGAGTATTTTTCTTGAGAAGACGAAGAAATTAGGGTTTCAGAAGAGACAATCTTGAAGAATGTAGAACAACACAATCAGATTCTTAAACAAAATCGATGTAATCAGTCGAGAACAAGAAGAAATTATCAGGCACACATTTGATCAAATAGGTGGTGATCACAACTTTCAAAATCTTGAAATTTCACAAATCAGTGAAGAAGATAGCGGAAATAAGTCGACACCTCAGAATCGAAGAAGAACCAGTACCGGCGATGATACCATATCAGGATGCATAAAATATATTGCCATGTTCATATTCTAGAGAAAGAAAGTAGATGATTTTAGAGAGAGTTCTTGATTTAGAGAGAGAAATGATAGGCTTGTATATATTGATTGAATGAATGAATTACATCAGTACATGAGTATTTATAGATTACAAATTCCTTACTCACTAAGTAAACAACTAACAAACTTAACGAACGAAGTGTCTAATCTGTTGACACTTGTCACTATCAGAACCCTTTATATCATTACAATGACAAACTTGCAATCATATTCAAGGCTTCAAAGCAGCCCCTAACTTCGGGAAATTTAGCTACGCATAATCCTTAAATTAAACCGAAAGAAAGACACGAGTTTAAAAATATAAAACCAAAATAATAGAGTGATATCCCTACTGCCTCTTTCCTTCCTCTCCAAACGCTGCTTGCTGCCTCGTTTTCTCCCAAAATTTTCGTTCAGCTTTTCTTTATTACAAACCGTTTATTTCCCTTAAACCACTTCCTTGCTGCATCCTTTTCTTCTTTCTTTTTTTGTTGTCTTGTTTTTCTTTTCTTCTCCATAAACCCATTTATTGATGACAATAAGGGAAAGAAAGTGGAAAAACAATTGTAACTCCTTTCTAGCCTTTAATCCTCATCATTATTTCCAATTTAACTTTGCTAAAACTTCTCTTTCTCTTGATTTGGTGTGACGGTTAACCATGAAAAATGGGAAAGAATTATGTAACTTTTTCTTCCTTGTCGGTCCAATCAAATAAGCGTTTTTTTTTTTTTTTTGGTTAACTGGAACTTCATTACCAGGGCAAAAAGCCAAACTTACAACTGAAGCCTACAAAGAGCCAAGCAACATCAAGCATAAATGTAAAGACATTCAGCAATGAATGGAGGTACAGTAGAATAAGACGCAGCAACAAATGCTAAAGGGTTGCCCCCTTCACTACCATATTCAGAAAAGTAAGGAGGTCATGGTAAGCCATCATTATTGAGAACATGAACCAGCGAATATGGAGGGCGGTTAGCCCAGGTGAAATTGCACATCTTCGTAATCCTACTCAACACCAAGTGGTCCACTACCAGGTTGGCCAATCTTAGGATCCAAGACTAGCGCCATGCCTAAAACGAATCCACAAGTCACCTGATTTTGGTCAGGGAAGGGAAAGCCTCTCAGAATCCAAGTATGGATGGGTCTCATAAGCAATCAATACTCACCTTAGAATCAAATTCCATTATGACCCATTCCATGCTAAAAGAGATGGCAAGTTCACACCCGCATAGTATTGCCAAAGTTTCAGCTACAACTACACTTGAAACCTTAATCCTATATCTCCTAGCTACCACGAATAGTCCCTCAGAATTTTCAGCTACGACATCGGCAAAACCAGCACCATTGTTAGTTGTCCAACTAGCATCCACGTTCAATTTAATAAATGGAGAACAGGGAGGAGACCGCCTGACCGTGGACTGATCACTTAGGTCCCGTAATTAGTTCACCAAGGAACGACGAGAAGCCTCCATGAACGAAGTAACAGAGACAGAAATAGCAAGTATAATCTGCTGCGGGTCAATTGCCTTTTGGCTCAATAAGAGGTTACACTTGGCTTTCCAAATGTGCCAGCATGTAAAAGCAACTTGTGATAAGAACTTATACATTTCCAGCTTTAACCCAAAGTTAGAGTTGATGAGTGATGACAGCCAATTCGCCAAGGTGGATATTCTGTCACGGCTGATTTTGTAGTTTAAAGGTCCCCAAACCAAATAGTCTCTCCACATGTGAGCAAAGTAGTAGTAAGTGCTTAACGGATTCCTCTTGAGTATTACAGATAGGGAAAATTGGTGAGGGTGGGGACTTCTGCTTGTATAGCTCAACCATGGTAGCCAAAGCCTACTGAAGAGAGCCTTTGGAGGAGCCTCCATTTTCCAAATAAATTTCCAAACATGGGGCGGGATAGTGACAGTGCAATGGGTTGTAGACCACTAAAGAGATTCGTCCTAGAGTGCTTCCAGTGGTATCCCGATTTCACAGAGTGTATTCCTCTACGATCCTCAAGCCATACAAGTCGGTCGTTCAACGAAAAGTCTCCAATGCCAATATCCAAAATTGCATTGAAATCACCATCAGAGATAAAAGGTTTTAGGAATTCAATATCCCAATGGCCACTCTCATCATAGATCAATGACCCCACCCTTGTGTTCCTGCTTACAGGCCTAGCGAGGTAAGATGTCTGGAAGGGATAGTTGGGATCCACCAGTCAATCCAAAGCCTTACATCATTCTCGTTCATAATGTGCCAGTGAGCCTTTGCAACAAGATATCCTTCCCAGTTAAGAGGTTTGACCAAGCCCAAGAAGCCCGACCCCCTGTTTGGCATCCCAGAACGAGTAGTGAGGGAAGTAACGTGCCTTTTGTAGAGTCGCCCATTGTGAATTAGGCTCCTAGATCAGTCGCTAACACTGTTTAGCAAGCAGTGCATCATGAAATCCTGGAAATTGCGAAAACCCAACCCACCATTTTGCTTTGGCAACCCCAATGTTTCCTTAAAGGGGAGTAGTCAATTTGGATTTCATAGGATTTTAATACATTTCGTTAAGGGATATATTTTAAACGATTTTAATAGATTCTACAATTCTATATGGGTTTTGAAAGATTTATATGAATTTCCATTATAGATTTCTATGGATTGTATGAACTTCTTTCATGGATTTCGTAGGATTTGTGTGGACATTTTTCATGGATTTTTATCAAAGTTACAAATGGCTAATATATTTCTTCCCTAATTTTAATCCAATCACATCTCATAACATATTGACCCAAAATCTCAGTATTATCAAATTCATGTCAAAAATTGCCACAACATTACACACATTATACAAAAAGCAATTAAAACCAACAGAAACTTCATTAGACAAAAGGCAGAGGAAAATAAAACTCAACCGATTCATCAGATACTTCTTTGAGGCATTTAAACAAACAGCTTGTAGGCCAAAATGCATAACCCTAGTTCACCAAACCAGTAAAGGGAATTCCTGAAAAACAATTTCTTTCCACTTTCTGATTAAACAAAAACAAACCCAATTGCGATTTTCACGTATTGAATCCAGATCAACGAAAAAACTCAAATTTTTTTCAATTGCATTCATCTAACCCACCAAAAAATTGTTCTAGTTTTGATAATTTAAATTCTTTTCGACACCCCAAAAAAAATTGCAAATGAGAAGTGGAAAGAGCACAAATTATAAAGCAAAAAAAAATAAAATAAAAGAAGATAAAATCCCAATTCACAAAAATCATGGTCCAATTGTTACTCATCTTCCCAGAGGAACAAACCAAATGCAGAAAAAAAAAATTAGCAAAAATGCGAAATGCGAGTTTAGTGGGGAATACTCGGAACTCATGCTAGGACAATTTATCTTCTTTGGTTTGGTGTGAAAAGAAATCAGATGAGGGAGGGTTGGACTGTTGATG
>JAOTRO020177275.1:0-11662 GCA_028566515.2 Pyracantha coccinea | reverse complement strand
AGTAGTAGACTAGTAGTGGGGCACTTCATCAGCCTCATCTCATGCATTGCGTGCACAGTCATAGGGTAGGGTCAAGCATGGATACCTACCTAAACTTTGGCATGCTTCTTCTGAAATGACCTTTGGTCACTGCCCTTCATTTTACACACCTTCCAAGAAACAACATAAGCAAAGTGTGAAAACGTGATTATGGTTTCGAACCATTAGCTAATGATGTATACTTATTAGATCAATTATTATAATTAGCTAATAATGTTTTATCATTGGAGGAGCGGGCATTCGATTGAAACCTATTCTAGGCCTGGAAGAGATTAAGTAGCAGTAGGCTACAAATGGAGAATTTGAACTTGAAACCATTAGCTGATCATATATGTTACAATCGATTTGTATTTATTAGGTCAACTATGATAATGCTCTATCACACATGATCAAGATTCAAACTGATATATAACTTATTTCAGATTAAGCAGTTCTAGTCTAAAGTTAGTTTTTTTTTAGAAGGGGACTAGCTGGTTGCCTCACCACGGCAGTCTACCCTTACGGGGTTCGAGAAGACTCACTAAGGCATTTCAGCCTCCCCCTAGCCACCATGTATGATTCATACGCACCATAAATCGAACACATGACATGAGATGTGGAATATAAACCTTGAATTCGTTCTCAACCATTGAGTCACCTATGATGAATTCGTTCTCAACCATTGAGTCACCTATGATGAGTTAGTTGGTAATGGTACATAATTGATTATGCAATAAAACTTAGTGTGAAGTTTGAATGTGTTGAGAGATCCCGCATCTGGAGTTACTATAAACATTAGGCATCAATGTACAATATATTGGGCCCTTTTATTGGTTTTGGCCGGTTGGATTCCTTAGTTCTAAGACAATATTAAATTGTAAGTAGTGGTTGTCTTGGTGATTAGGATACTTTCTTTAGCTCACTACATTTTGAGTTCAAACTCTGTCTCCTCCATTTATTAGTGTAATTTAGGGTAAGAATATCACTTGTACTAAAGATAGATAGTAACAAATCAAGCTAATTCACGTGTTCGGCTTAACAGATATACGTTGATAACAGCTCAAAATACACCAAATGCAAGAGAACATGTTGGAATATTTTTCCTACTTATGTTGCGCCTGTTGGGAGAATTTTTATGGGGTTTAATGTGTTCCTAGTCACTTTAATTGCTTGCAAATCTTATTATTAGGATATGGAATACTAATTATTTTCATTGAAGTGCTTTATGCAAGAAACAATATTTATATGCTTCTTACAGGAATCACTTTAAATGTTTTTTTTTATTTACTTGCATTTTTATTAAAGATTAGTTTCAAAATGCTTTCACAAAAAGCGTATTCAACTATTTTAAAAACGCTTCTAAACGAGTCTTCAATTAACCAAACATGTCATCTTCCCACTAAGTTTACTGAGTTTGAGTAGCAAAAGGGATTTCAAATCCTATTAAGAACTTAATTAAGGGAATTATATAATATAAATGCATAAGGATTTTTAATGGCCTTATAATGATCGTTTCTCATTACGGTTACGCACTTTGTATAAGTGAAGATTCTTATCAATGCATTACACACGTTACGCGTAATATTTCTCATTTAATAGTATAACCTACCGAGTAGAAACCAATAAAAAAGAGTTCTTACTAGCTCGTGGAGCAATATTCAAAGAAGATGTCTTTCGACTCCGTCAATCCAGGTTCGTATGTTGGCTTATTTTAATTAACCCCTTCAAATTTACAAGTGATGTATTCCTCACGTGGGGAAACGTCAAGCCTTTGCCCTAATTATAGTGAGTTACTTTTTACTGGGAAGAATATTCTTATGTGTGCAGGTTCCAAACTTATGTAGATGGATGATTTTCTTCCACTTTCCCTTGGCTATAGCTAGCATATTGATATGTTAAGGTGGATCCATTCAGATCGGCCTGGTGTAAGTTTTCGAGTTATTCAACACTAGCTAGATAGCATGTAGAGAAAGAGAAAATATGGGATTCTCCACTACTTGGATTTAGGAAGACTAATTGTGTTGTTTCGTTTTGGTTGCTAGGGTTTGTCTTGTCCCCGTCTCTCCCAGTGGAATTTCCTGAAAAAGCTAGCTAACTTAATATGGGCAAAAATTAAACCTCAAGTGGATACGCTTGTAAGAAGAAAATTCTCTGCCTACTTTTAGTTTATATGTAGCAGTGAGACTCTTTTTCTGTGTTAGCTAGTGACTTTTTTTTATCCATGATCGCAATTGACATACTTGGAATAATTATAAAAGTGACAAAGTTATAGTCTATGATGCGTTCTTTCTTCGTCAAGTTTATTCTAAGTGTAATTTTCATTTGTACAAATGAGATCGGATTCATATCTATTCCAGCAACAGCCATGTCAAATTGAGTTATATCGTACTTGATAAGTTTTTTCCGCTTGTTTTGGTTTTTCTTAATAAGAATTTCAAAAGTTCGTTAGGAAATACTTTAGCGAATAACATTTCGAAAATTAAACTATAGAAAATATCTATTGGGTTCATTTGTTTTTCTTTTGCCTGTAAGTTGGAGTTTTAAGGAGAAATTTGTGAAGAGCCCTCAAAAGAAAAAAGAAAAAGAATCTAGAAAATATAGCATGTAATTAACTAGTAATGATATTTCCTTGATACATTGAAATAAACTTAACTATTTTAAAGCTAATGACACAACTACATCAGATAGCTACATAGCTTTAAGGGGACACAGATACTGAAAGACTAAGCTTAGAGAGAGATACAATACAGACACACCCATGGCCCTAATTAATTAGAGTACAGTTAATCCAACACACAAATTAAACTTTAATTATGAAAACTGAAGGAACTATGCTCTTGAAGACTTAAAGAACTTCATAACATGCATGTGCATGTTCCTTCAGTTTTTGGGTCAAACTTTGGTGGAGGCATGATCATCCATGGCAGCTTCCTTGGTTTCTTCTGTCCTTTCAGCCATGATAATTATATTTTGAACCACTTCAATCATGTCACTTGTAATGTCCACAGTTGGTTGCAGAATCACTGCAGGGCTCATTTCTGGACACACCAAAGTACTGATCTTCCTCACATCAATAATGTGTTCTGATAATTCTTGACCTTTTGGCTGATCTTCCAGAACTTCCTTTGCATTCTTGTAGACTACGTAAACCACCATTTGAACAACCCCTAAGAAGAAGCCCAGTATGTTTGGTAACTGTTGGTTCAATAAACCAAGAGGAAAACAAAAGATTAATATACAAATATTTACAGCAAGTTTCAAATCAAGGCATAAAATATAATTACACACTTCTGCATGTTACATGCATGTAACTTATATATGTAAACTACTAAGGTACACTTACAGCTATGTAGTTGTCCTTGATCAGAAAACCATAGAAGAACCATGCGACTGCACCTAATGTTAGGAAAAATGATAACGGAAATGGCATGAACTCAACACTCTTGGTCCGTATTACTTGTCTCTGCACAAATTTACCGCCGTTACATTATGAAATTAATTTGATCCTAGAAGAAACTAAAACCTTCTTTGTATCATCCCAACCAAATATATAGTACCGTCTCTTCCAATAAGATATTTAACACACAGTTGAGATGTTACAAATAGTTAAGCTTTGCTTTAAGTCGAAGTTGCTAATTACCAGGACACCAAGAGGTGCGACAAATACGCTTAGGCTGAACACAAGACAAATCCATCCCACAATCTTAATACGCATTTCACCTGTGGCTAGAAAGCGAGTCAAAACAACCATCACTCCGTAACTAAAACCGTTCAGCAAGAACAGAAGCGTCGCGGTTGAGATCTGCAAGTAGCAAATTAAACCCATATGTAAGCGATACATATAATTTGAAGACTGTTAGTGTTAATGATGGAGTTCGACGACTGATACATACCCTGGCCTTCTTGGGGGCATATAAAAGGAAGAGGGAAATGTAAAGAGTCTCTATGACGCTGCCAACCGAGTTGATTGTGATGAGAAGAGTGGCATCATATTTAAGCTCTTCCTTAAGGAGGGCATAGTATATGTACAGCATTGAACTCAACAGCCCTATTACATATGGAAGTGCTTGAAAACCTTCTGTTGTTTTTTTCTTGTAAATTGTATAAAAAGTTGGCCTGCAATTGCAAAAATCATTGTTCTCATTAGCTAGGACGCATATGAATATTTGAAAATTTTCCATGGAATAATTAATTAATACATTTAATCAAAATAAAAGTAAACCACTTACACTGGAGCAAGGAAGACCAAAAGGGAGATGATGTTGCCTACGATAAAAGAATTGAACAAGGGACAATAGAAAAAAAATCAGTTTATGAACTTGAAATCTTAAACTGTGAAGATGTGCATATAAAAGAGGGTTTAATTAGGCACAAAGGAATATAACTAAAGAAGTTCCCATTTAGCATTCGAAAATGGGTTAATTATAATTAGCTTCTATGACCTCATTAATGGTGATGAAGAAAAAGAGGTCGAAGGGAAATTAGCTACAATACCTAAGAGGCCGAAGGCCAAATTCAAAGTGTGTTGAAGGGCCATATCTTTGGATTACAACCAAAAGATTGGAAGGCACTCTTTGTATCACTCACTCTCTATGATCCCTTGCTCACGCAGTGATAACAATACACAGCTGCTATCTCATACTTCAATACATGACATGCTTAGAAGCAAAGGGTGAGAGCTATTTATATATGGAGGAAGGCTCACGATCGAATCTGAGGTATCAAGTTGCATGCAAAAGAATGTGTGAAGCAATATCAAAAATGTAACACCCTAGGGTTAGCCTTTCCAGTTGTTCATTGAGCTTTCACGTTTACATAATCCATACAGGTTTTTTTAGCTAGCTAGCCCCTATTATCCTGTATTTTCCCTATTTGGTCTTTTATCTCCTCAACGAGAGCGGCCTCACACCAGTTAAACCCTAGCAAGTACTATTCCACTATTCCTAGTACATACACAAAACCCTTGGGGTCCCACCCTAGCTTCTTTCTGATGTGTCATCCACCAAGTGGTTTAATGGTTACAACTCATAGTTCAGTTCTAGGGACTTCCGTGCTCTTTCTTAGGGTTTGGCTCCTCTACTTCTTCAAACACACAAATTGTTTGTGCGGTTTACACTATTCACCAATCAAATTTAAGAATGTTAGAGGTAATTATACCAATCAAAATTATTGTTGATTTTACTGATTAGACCCGGTAAATAGTTGGTCTAGATTTTCCCTGCCATTTTTTACTTCAAAATTGAACAAATGTATAATGTACTGCAACACACTGGATTGAAGTTGCATATCAGACCACTTGCTCCGTCCTTTGTAGGAATCCAGGGGGTTTGAATTATTTCATTCATCCAGAATCGCACTAAGGATCTTTTTGATGTGTAATCGCACTTGATAGGGCTATTCAGATCACGGCTCCTTTGACATAAAAAAGCAATCCAACGGTGAAGAAGGAAGCTCAGAATTAGGATGGATCCCATGCTTTCTTATGTATAGAAGAAACAACGTTTCTAGTTGACCCTGTATATACAGCCGCCATACTCAATCCCTAAAACCCTAATCTTCTATGATATTCCTGTGTACTCCATGTCTAGAAATATTCTGAGGTCACGTGCCAGTCATGTGCACATATTTAATCCTTGTTAGTAAAGTTGATTAATTAAATAAGGAAACTTCACCTTACCAAGAAACCCTATTGGCTCATCCAAAACACTAATTTTGTTTATCTTGATAAGGTTTTCAAAAAGAAGAAAAGTATTGGGGATTAATTATATCCTTCAGTGGGTTTGAACATCCAAAAACGTAATTAGGATGAGATCGAGTATCACGATCAAAACCCAAATAATCTCCACGGCAGCCACAATCATGAGTCATTACGAGTCATGTTTCAAATTAGTTTTAGACAAAAATGCTACAAGACCGTCAGTGGTCAAATCCCAGTCAATTATTTTTTTTGGTAATAGGCAGGCCGAAGCCAAACAAGAAACAACAAACGCTAACAGACTCCAGCCCGAACATCAGCTTTGCCCGTCTTATCATCATTTAAAAAAAAAATATTATAATAAGAGGAGGATGAGGTTTCAAAACTATTATAATAATTTAAAATGATAATTTCGAATTTGCAACGTATGAATGAAAACTTAACACCCTATCAATTAAAGTGTTGGCCAACATCCCCTCTTAATTATCATCATCTAAAATAATAGAAAGAAACTAGGAGCACTGTCCAAAATATGTAAGCCCAGATCAAAAGAATCAGCCATATTAGCCAAATAATTTGCAGCAAAGTTCTCTGTAGATGTGTTTCATGTTGCAATTCAATTAAAACTAAGATTATTTAGTCATTGAACTGTATAAAAATAGATGGACAGATTTAGTAAAAGCATTATGAACTATCTTTTTATTTACTACAAGTGATTGATTGAACGACTTAGTTTTAATTGATTTTTTTTTTTTATAATCTTTGACTTTGAACTTCTTTCTTGTAAAATAACTCTGAATACATATTTTTTTATGTATTAATCAATTTTAGTCATTTATTTATATGTTTTTATTGTTTTATAACAAATTTAATTAAAATAAAAAACCCGCCTAGGCCCTTGCCCGCCGTCCTACTGGAGCCTAGAGCCTTTTTAACCTTGAATATGAACGATTTTTATTATAAGTACAAAGTTCTGTAAATAGGCCACGAAGTATGTTCATGAGGAACTCATCCTCAACCTTAAGAAGCAAACTCTTCTCTTAAAAATATCAAGCTGGAGTACGATAGGGATAGATGAAATGCATCAATTTTTTAAAGAGAGTTTTAATAAAACACTCCCGGTACTGTTCACTTTTAACGAAAAATCACATTTTTACCTTTAACTGGTACTATTCACTATACCTTAAAAAATGATTTTTCATTAAAATAGAAATTTTTTTTGGACTTTTCGTTAATTTTCTTTTTTTTTAAAGAACACTACGTGTGAAAGCACGTTGTTAGGGCAACACGGACAACAACAATAATTGGTTAATGATTTTTAAACTCCCAATTCAACCCTAAACCTTAAGCTAAAATAAAAGTGGCAAAATTGTGACATATGATCACCCTACATTTTGTGCCAGGTGGAAAAGAACACTAAAATTAATAAATCTGTGCAGTTTTTTATATGAAAGAAATATGTACAAAAGATGTATATTTTATAGGTCTCAAGCATTTTCAAATCAAAAAGCGTCTGTTATCTTTGAAAAGTCCATTAAGGTTGTTCTCAGAGAGAAAAAAAAAAGTCATGGAGACGATTCCCCATATCTTGGAAGCACTAAAACCAGGAAAAACAAGAAATCCCACTAACTCGTCGTACTAAAAATTTCACTTATTCTCGTAGATATTATTGTGGAGATAGTTAGTAGAAAGCTTTTTAATTGCACTAATTTATTAAGAATAGTATACTAAAGTATGAAATTAGAAAATCATCATTGCGTTTTCGTCTTATGTCTCATAATGTATAAGGACCACTCGTATTCATGTATGGGGTAGAACCATCCGGATCAGGATCCAGCTTAGGAAGCTGAGCTTCCTGAGCAAACCTATCCGATTGTTGAAATTTGATCCAACGGTTACAAACATGAAATTCTTTTAAAAGTTATAATAATTGTAACCGTTGAATTAAATTTCAATAGTCCGATAGGTTTGCTCATAAGGCTCAACCTTCTAAACTCCGGAGAGGATCCTGATCCGAACCATCCCCACAATTGCGAGAAATGATATTAATCATCCCCCTCAACCACGTGGTTCTAATATTAAATTCTATGGAAGTCTTTTATGACAATACTCTCACACTTGTGCTTGTTTGAAATGCTAGGTTTTCATTGTAACGGAAATATAGGTGGTACACCACTTGTTTTTATGTAAATGATGAGAAATTTTATTTTTTAAGTTATTAACTTTTTAATACACATATCCTATCATTTGTATAGTGACACGTGGTTTACCACTTCGTGTGCCGGTTATACTGAAAAATCTCTCAACATATAGATATGGTTGTGTTGTTTTTAGCTAACAAAAGAGCTAGTGATACACCACTAGTAGGTAGAGTAGCCCAACCTCTTCTAAACCCATGTAAAGTCTATTTTTTTTTATTTGACGAATTTTTGAACCTAACAGATGGACGAACTTGTGGCTGTTGAGCTTCGTACGTGAGTTAACATGACTCTAATACCATGAAGAAGTTGAAATTCCATTATAACACCAATTGGCAACCTGACTCTCATTTTTACATCCTCACAAAAAAGGCCCTCCAATTTATTTATTTATTTATATTTTTTAACAAAAGATATTATTTACACTACGGGAAATGTGGATGAGCTTAGCCTCACAATGGCCTAGTAATAATGTGGTTCAAATTCACCTTTGACTAGAATTGAACCTAAAACCTCTCACTTACAAATGAAGAAGAATATCACCAGACTGTAGTATTAAGTGGTAAAAAAACACTCCAATTAAGTGAACACAATTAGCGTTCCAGTATGCATAAATTAGGCACCTTTAGGTAACTTGCTTTGGTTCATATATAAGCAATGTCTTGAGTACTTTGATCGACATAAATTTTTTTTGCTGGTTATAGATTTTAAAAATTGTCCATTTGTTCATGGACACCTTTTTTTTGTTGGGAATGAATCAGACATTAAATCTCACTTTGATACTACGAAAAAAGTTGCGGTTCAACAATGAAACCAATTGGTTATATAGACAGTAGCCCAATTTATTTATAAGTCCATGCAAGTTCCCTTCTCACATCAATATAGGATTCATTTTCAATACTCTCTCTCATGTGTGACGAAATTTAAAGCCTAATTAACATGTGAACGACACAAACAGAGTGATGTGGAGCACATGTGGCCGTTGAACTTCACATGTGGGACAACTTGTTCTGATACCATGAAAAAAGTTGAGGTTCTACTATAAAACTTAAAGGTGGAATTTTTTTGCCAAATTACTGTGCCAACTGTACCATACCGATTTTGTGCCAAATTGTTTGTGCCGATCGATAATGGCATGGTATTGTACCGAACTGAAATTCTATGATACGATATTGGTATTCGATACCGTTACTACGGTATTACCATACTGTACAAAAAATATATAACATCTATATATAAGTTATAAATTATATAATACACACACACACACACTATATATATATATATATATGAATGCTATATCTATACGTTAGTTTATCACCCTTAGCTTGGCCTCTGGAATTTGGTAGACTGTTTTAAGATTGAATCATTTTGGTTCCGGTCCTTAATCAACCTAATTGTTAGAATGAAACCTTATTTGTTTAAATAGTTTGATCAAGGTCCCTAGCATCATTTAGGGGATTTAACTCATACATTTATGCATTCAATATCCCACAAATTATGAAATTTAAATAAATCCAAATAATATTGTTACAAATATAACAATTACTTAAAAATCAATAATAGAGTAATTTGTTCTTCACATATTTCTAGCAAAAAAAATGTACCCACGTAATTATTAATATAGTGCAAGAAATAACTATTGATATATTTTAAAACCTAAAATAAACACATATAATTAGCTTGGGTACGTTCATGAAAAAAATGTTGGTACAAATTAAAAAATATGGGTACATATTAAAATTCAAAACTATGGGTACAAATTAAAATGAAAATATGGGTACATATTAAAATTCAAGATTATGGGTACAAATTAAAACTAAAAAGAATTTTGGTATAAATTAACAAAGGATACAAATTATAAATAGAAATATATGAAAAAAAAAATATTAAAAAGTGTTGTAGTCATATTTAGAATAGGAATGTGATTGTGTAAATTCTAGTGTATCTAGGGATATCTTGGAATATTCTCTTTGGTAGATATTATCAGAGTTGTAATCCTATTAGGGTAAGGATTTAACATATCCTACTACTATAAATAAAGACACAATGGGATGATACAACACACACCTCACAATTAAATCTTTCTCTTCTCTCTATTGCCTCCGGGCTATCTCCTTCTCTAGTCCTAAATACAGTTCAGTCAACTAGGCCTACGACACGTTATCAGCACGCTTTTGCCAAAAGCTAAGGAACTAAATGATTGTAGGAGGAGGTTTTCTTCTACAAAATTCAAAGGCTTTTATTTGTTTTTTGCCAACCAGGTATGCGTAAATAAAGTAAGATATTTGAAACGTCCACGAAGCATGAAAACATTCCCCATGATGCATGAACCCCCTATATATATATTTTCCTTTCGATATATATATATATATATTGTATATGATTCATATATTTGTCAATATGTATATACACACACGCACACCTTTCCTGCATTACACAATTATTTTGCCATGTGGAATTTGTGAGTCAAAGCATATAAATAAATTAGAAGCAATTAGGATTCTTAAAACCCTAGAAAAGTCGAAATAAAAAATCTGGAAATTAATGCGGCATAGGTCGTGGCTCGCCGCCGGGCCATCACTGGCACCAATGCCGACCTCCTCACTGGCTTGCAACCTAACCGCATCGAGCACGCCCTAGGATGACATTGTTTTAACGTCTGACCCATGGTAGCAGCTCTTTGGGCTTGCTGTGAGCGAGAACAACCCAGCCTTTTTGGCCTAGGATCGGTTCGGATTGGGCCTGCAGCCCTAGCCCACCTACCAGCACAGCCTGTATCCGTTTGCTAGGCCTTGCTCTCGCACCCATGGCCCGTCACCAACAATCCATGTGTTGCTGGGCCTGGTCCTACGTCATTGGTTTGCCTGCAGTAAGCACGCGTTGCTTGTTGGGCTTTGCTAACCCTTGGCCCAACTCGCTAGCAGCTTCTGCTGCTGGGCTTGATCTGCCCCGACCCAAAAACCTGAAACCCACCCGCAAGCCAGCCTTGGGCTAGGCTTACTCTTCGTGCTATATTTTTAGGCCCAAACCAGCAACATGTGTTGCTGGGCTTACCCAGATAACACGGCCTAAAGGCCTGCAGTCATCCTCGTGGCCTAATCACCTGCAACCGTGCTGCATGGCTCGTCCTCATATTGCAGCCAGCCCACTTTTGGCTGGGCCGTGTTATTTTTTCAACCCAATGCCAATTGTTGGTATCCCCGTGTTATAAATCATGCCAAAATATTTTTTTGGGGTACTTTGGTTTACGTTAATTAATTCTAATTTAATTATCACTTGGTTTATCACCAATCGAAGCTAATATGACTAGTCTGTCATTATTTTGCTTCCATAATCGACCCCGTTTGGTCCCGATCTATTGAATTAATTAAATTAATCCAAAATTATTAACCTGAAGATCACTTTTGGACAATAACGATTCAAAAATTTATTTTTCTACTTTAAATTGTTGACATCCTTTCGTAGTCCTGAAGCTCTAATACTTGAGTCCCCGAAGCTCTCATACTTGAGTTCCCGAAGCAACTCAAATCCACTACACTAAAATAAGCATATTGGATTATGTGTTCTTGCAGGAACCTCTCCTTCATGAACTAATCGTTCATAAAACTAAATTGAACCTGTAGTTTCATATTTAGTGCCTTTGAAACCCGCAGTTTTCATTCAAAACTTACCATAATAAACCTGTAGCTTTCATGTTTAAATTAAACCAATACATGTCTATAGAACCCGAATGTTCTATGATGTATGT
>JAOTRO020177255.1:0-11663 GCA_028566515.2 Pyracantha coccinea | reverse complement strand
CCCGATAAGTTATCGTGTTGACCTGAAACCCGTTATTTTCGTGTCGTGTCATCGTGTCGTGTCAGAAACTGCCGGGTCTACTCATACTTTTAAATGGCTGTTATAATAATTGTAAAAAAAAAATAATAATAAAAAAAGAAAAAGAAGAAAACCTCGAGAAGCGAGAAGCGAGAAAGCGAGAAGGGGAAGAAGGAAAAGATGATGAGCGTGGAGGAATGCCAAAACCAAAACAAAAAATAAGAAAACGTTTCATTCATCACACACACGTCCTCTATTCCCGCGTTCTCACGTGCGTCATCACCACCCAACTACGGAATACAAAATTATTTAAAAAATATATTCGGATTCTAAAAACGATTAAAAACAAATAATTTCAAAAAAAAGAGGAAAATTGTAAGATCAGTGAAACGACAAGAGCCAAAAACCTGTCAGAAATATCTGCCACCACAGTTAGTTCGATTATTACCGGAAATAGCCGGTGGTCGTCCGGTTTCTCGGAACCCTATGCTTCCCAGCTCCTGCAGGCCCTCCCGGCCCCTTCCCTCTCTCTCTCTCTCTCACCCCCTCTATCTCTCTATCTTGTTCTATGTGCCAGAAATGCAGAGTTTTAGAGAGAAAGAGAAAGCGACTGTAACAAGATTTTGGTATTGTGCAAGATCTGTGTGTGAGTGAGTGACTACTGAACTCACTCAACTCTCTCTGCGTTTATATGAGGATGCGTGAAGTGAAGCAAAAACCCAAATCTTCAATCAACTCACTCTCTCTCTCTCTCTCTCTCTCTCTCTCTCTCTCTCTCCTGTGCAAGCCATACTTAGACGTTGTCGTTGCTCAGTAGAATAAGATCATCATCTTCCATCATCATGATAAGACAGCCTAGCCTCTCCTTTTCCACTATTTTCTCTCCATAATCTCACCCACAAAATTCTTAGCCACACGCAACTCTCTCTCTCTCTCTCTCTCTCTCACTCTCACTCTCTAGAGAGCTTTTTCCATTCATGGCTGAGGGTTTCGAACCCTACCATGTGCCCCAACAGAGCAGAAGGGATAAGCTCCGGGTCCTGGCGGGTCAAGCCCACCCGGATTGCCTCCAACCCGGATCACCATCTCCTCCTCCACCACATCTCCACCATGCTTTGCTCCCTCTCTCATACGATCCCACCACCTCCTTCATCTCCTCCTCCTCAGATTTGCTCATGTGCGCCGAGCCGGCCGTGAAAGAAGAGGGTTGTCATCATCACGTGATCAACCACTTGATGGGTTTTGCTTCCAATTCCACCTCCTCTTCTACTTTTCGCCACAACAACCACCACCATCCCTACATGGATCCACAATTCCCTCTCACTCTTACTGCCGTCCAAGAAATCAACGCGAACCCATTTCTCTGTCCCCCTCAAAACCTCCACCCTCTCAGAGATTTCGACCACCAACAACCTCCCTATGACGATCAAGTCGTTGTCTTCAAACCAGAGCCTCTCTCTCTGTCCCTCTCTTCTTCCCAACCCACCCACCACACCCAGCAAACCCAGAACAACACAAACAACAACAGTCTCCAGAGATTTTCCTCTCCTGGGATTAATTATGATTCAATAAATTCTGGCGTTAGTGTTGCTTCTGTCCCTTTTGGACCGTTCACGGGGTACGCTTCGATTCTGAAGGGATCTAGGTTTTTGAAGCCGGCGCAGCAGTTGCTGGAGGAGTTTTGCGATGTGAGCATTCGTGAAATTTACAGCGCGAAAGTCTTGACGGCGGAGGATTCCTCTTCGTTTCTTGACCCTCCTATTGAGAGCTTTGGTGACGACGACTCACTGACGGCTGGGGGAGACGGCGGTCAGAGTACAAGAAAAAAGTCCAGACTGATTTCCATGCTCGACGAGGTATGCAATTAATTTTAACTTACATTTTTAATTAATTTCTCGTTTTAGTTTTAGTTTTGCCCAACATTTGTATTATGATTTAATTTTGGGCAGACGTTTGTGACTGTATTTTGTGCATTATATGATTTGATTGTTCATTGGTTTTTGGTCAAAGTACAAACTGCGGTCCTTAATTTGGTAGTGTTAATAAATATGAACTGATTAGGGTTATTCTACAATTCATTTGTGCGATTATGGAATTAATAGGGGATTATGAGACTCTTGCATTAAAGGAAGGAGAGACTGGTGAGTGTAAAAACAAAAAATCGTCTTTACAGAAAAGGTGATCGGAGGAGGGAATATATGCACTGAGATTTTCGCTAATAAAGCGTCTGACAACCATGGAATGAGTTCCTAATACGTGACAATGTCTCCAAGTTTTGGCCCTAAGGTAGCGGAGGGAATCCGTTTAAATTGAATTTTTTTACATGTATTTAAACAAAAAAAATATAAAAACCATAATGTTTTTGAAATTTAAAAGATGCGATCGGGGCAATTTAAATTTTATGATATGAACTCAGAAAAGTTACCAAGTGTGAACAATGAAATAATCAATATTTCAGTTCCTATTTAGAATGATGAGTAGGAGTAGGCTGTGTCCGAGATTCGAAACTCTCAAATGGAACAAAAAAACGCAAATGACTTTTTTCTTCTTTCAAAATGTGATAATTCGTCCATGTGCATATGTGATATGTATTTAGTGCATGTTGCTTTGTCTTCATGATGATATCTGAGTCAGACTTAAACCTGCTGTCGGGGTTACATTTCCTGGCTTTAGCCGTGGAGGGCAATGATGAAGATTCAGTCTCACGTTATACGGTTCATGCATATATATGGTGTCATATGCCTATTTATTATCTCATTGACCCACGGCCGTCTCTGAGATTTTGGGGATCCTGTGCGAAATTTGTAAAAGAGGCCCTTCTTAAGATAGTTTTAAGTTTAAAAAAAAAATGACAATGTATTGATACTAGAAAACATTCACTTAAATCAAAACAAAGCCACTTAGTATTACGGTCTAGTGGTATTCCTCTTCACGTGTAAGTGAGAGGTCTTAGGTTCAATTCTCGTTAAAGGCGAATTTGAACCACATTATTGGTAGTTCATTGTGAGGCTTAGCCCACTCTCACACCCCCTTAGTCTAGATACTATCATTTGTTAAAAAAAAAAAAATCAAAACAAACTTTAGTGCTTACTGATTGCATGTTTACAAATGTCCTTAATGATAAGTAAAAAGAGCTACAAACATAACATTCACTAAATAATCAAAAGCAGTTTTATCTTAAACAACCAAACATGAAAAAAAACTTTAAACCTCTAACTTTAAAGTTTCACTTGAATATATAACATTGTTATATAATCAAATTAAGAAACTGTCATTTTTTAGAATGTTATTATTGACACTCAAAATATCTCATTCTACTCCAAGTTTTTATATTTAGAAAGAAAAAAAATTACTCTTATAAAGAATGCATAATGCGGTTTTAAAGTGCTAACAAAATCAATTTTTGAATATAGAACATTATTACATGATGTTAGATGGTAAAAATTTAGAGGTCTCTTCAAATTTGGGGCCCTGTGTGACTGTACCTTTCACTCCTCCTCAACGCCCCCTCTGCTCACTGACATTACTAGAACAAAGAACTTGAATCATACTTTGAAATAGTGCAAAACAAAGCATCTGTGATTCGAGCATAGACAACAAGTTGTAATTTAAGAAGGGAACCACCAAGATGGAGTACATATGCAAAGAGTTTCTATGAGATTGAGCTCTCCCCAATCACAGTTGCGGGAGTAGCATCAGACGTAGACAATGACTGCTAACATGGATGAAAAGATTTGATTAATCTCGGGTCACATGTCATATGATCCGTGATCTGTTACTCTATAATCAATAATTTAAGTACTAGTTTGTCATGATGCAGAGGCACCGCCTAATGTGATGTAGCCTGGATTTTTGTATGAACGTCTTCTTGAATCGCAGCAGAATTCATTGTATGAATGATTTTTAGATTTTGGGCTTTTGAGGAATTTGATTTAACGGTAGGATAAAAAAAATTGAGGAATTTAATTTGAAGTTGTGTTTGAGATTTGATTTGTGTGTTGAAATTTAAAGTTTGGGGATCATATATGTATTTTAGAGAATGATTCTACAATTGTCATGCTCTCGGTACCATGCTAAAATATTGGGGAAGTTCTGAATAATATTATTCTTTGTATGGGGGCAATATCTATACAAGCTAATTACAAAAGAACAGAAAAACTATAAAATTATAAGAAATCCTAATTACAAAGTCAACTAACCCCACACGGGTTGACCTCACATAAACAGCCTCTTCTTTCTCCATTCATCATACTGTTTCCTTAGTGGGCCAACCCTTTTCTTACTTTGGGCTGTAGCCCTTTTCTTAGTGAATAGAAGGTGAGAATAAAAATTATGACATAAAATTGTGAGAGTAAGTATTCCATCTTTTTCAATGTTTGGATGACCAAGAATAAAATAAATAAATGAATAAAGGGTACATATATTATTTATCTTAAAGACTTTTGGTATGGACTTTCTACATTAGAATTATAAGCTCTCCACATAATTAATTCTACTTTACACCCAAGCAAATTTGTAATAAACTGCAATCTAGTTAAACATTACATTTAGGCATAACACAACTAGGTTTAGTTGATTGATCATGTCTTAAAAGTGCAATTCCTTTACATTTGTCTACGTATAGCACACATCATGATTATCAAATCTAGCCGAAAGTATATTTTTGTCGCAACGTTATGCCGAGATCATGTCGTATTACAATTTTATCGTATTGATTTACAATTGTCTACGTAACGTATCATAACTAACGAATCTAGATTATCGGAAAAAAAAACTAACGAATCTAGGTTATAAAAGAACACTAACGAACCTAAAAGTAAAATTTTGTCGGAATTTGATCAGTTGTTGTTCAAAAAAATCATCGTGTTGAATTACAATTTTGTCACGACGAATGGCTACATTTCTTGTCATCCGAATGAAATTACTAAGATCTCTCTAATCATTATGTTATGTATGCATTTAATTTTTTTTCATTTTATTTGTACTTTTTGTAATATTACTATGAATTACAGTTTCTTTACGTGTGAAATTTTTCATCGCCCTATGTAAATATCTAATTATTGAGTCTTTAAAATTTAAAATACACGTATATTTGTTTGTTTTAATACAACAATATATTTTATACTAAGAGGTGAGGAATGCATATTTATTAATTAGCTCACATACACTTTATTAGGGCACCTTCTTGGTCACCCATATATGGTTACATTCGTATTCGAATATGAAAGTTAACCATACAAATAGTGTAATTGCTTATTTTTTTTGTTAACCATCAATATAAATCTTTTTTTTTTTTGCACAAAAAGAAAAAAAGAAAAAAAAAAGAATGGTGCTATCCACACTAATTTTTACTTCTCACGCACTCTTTTCAAATTTCGGCCGTTGAATTAATTAAATTGAAGAAGATCATAACAAGGGTATGTGATAGTTAAAAAGAAGTGTGTGAACAACACTAAAAAAACAAAAACAAAAACAAAAACAAAAACAAAAACAAATTGGAGGTCATTAATGTAATTACCCTTATGTATAAAACAAATAAATGATTCTAATAAAAACTGGCATTCTCATTATGAACCATCAATTTGTTTAATACTTATATATGAGTGGTACTCTGATTTTGACATTTGTAGAATCAATATTTAAATTGTGATTAAAATATGAATGACATTCTGATTAAGGCACAAGTATTGTGCAGTTGTTAATCATGAAATTCAATATGTATTAATTTCATGGCTAATTATACATGTTAACTTCTCTTGTGGATTCGTGAACACATATATAAGAAGGCTTTTCTGATAAAATAAGGGGCATGGTAGTAATTGAGTAGGAAAATCCAACCTTGCCTAACCGTCGTAGATAAAAACAAGAGGAGAAAAAACCAGAAGAAATTGAATGGAAAAGCAAATTGCAACACAAAAGCATGGTTATGTGGCACAAACACTGGATTACGCGTCCATCCCCAGCCATGCATGCCGGGCGCCAAATGGATTTCATGAACTTTGTTTCCTTCCGAGCCTAGGCCACCCACTGCGTTATAAATGTGAGCTATTCTAAGCCCTCGATGCAAAGCGAAAAACACGCACTGCTCTGTGTGTGTGTGTGTGTGTGTGTGTGTGTGTGAGAGAGAGAGAGAGAGAGAGAGAGAGTCTGAGAAGAGAGAAGCTTAGAGAAGAACACCAGTCGGTGGTGCATTTTTTTCTCTGATCTCTTTCTTTTCTTCAATTCATAACCCTTGAGCATTCTGTCCAATTTTGCTCTATATATATACTGATTTCGAGCTATTTTTATGTGTGTATATATAGTTCTTTTGGTCGGTTATGTACATATAAATAACATATATAAATATTTATCTAGGGTTTAAGGAGACCACCTTTCCCAATCTTTCCTCATATTTTTCAAGGATTTGCTTCTGTTTAATAGTTTTCACCATGGAAACATTTGATGATTTTTCTACATATTCGTGTAAAATAAAATGCTTAAACGTAATTGGTTATTGTGATTATATATACTATTTTTTTTTTGCATGTTTCAAGATCTGATCATCTTGATCTGGTGGCATCTTATTATGCATGCCTGATCTGCTGAAAAATTAGGCTTTTTTTGTGTGTAAAAAAGTACTGATCCGTATAGTTATTTTTAAGGTAACGGTACTTAATCTTCGATGGAGACCGGGAGCAAGATGGCAGAGAGATCGGCCGCCTCCGGCGAAAGTAGTAGCACTGAAGCAATGGAGAAAGTAGAGGCGTTGAATAAAGACATAAAAGCAGGTCATGGATCCTCGAATGAGGACATAGAAGAAGGGCAGGGATCTGGTATTGGAGAACAAAATGAATGCAGAATTTGCCAGGAGGAGGATTACCTTCACAAACTCGAAGCTCCTTGCCGCTGCAACGGCACACTTAAGGTACACCATATCATACATGTGCTGTTAATTACTTGCATATGAACATGCATGTAACGCTTTTTATCCTCAAAAAGATGTGTCAGCAATGTCAGCTAGTCAACTTTACGTTTGCTAGGTTTGTATAGGGCCTATTTATTAGAGGATATGTCAGCAATAATGTCAATTTCGTATGTACAAATATAATGATTATTTATCTTTTTATCGGTTGAAAATAATTTTTTTAAAAAAAACCATGCAAATAGCTCAAATAATTATTTTTCAATTTGGCATCAATAATTAATATGGCTGGCTTTCTTTTCCGCTGTATAGTTTGCTCACAGGGATTGCATTCAAAAGTGGATCAACGAGAGGCTAAGTATGACTTGTGAAATCTGCAATCAGGTATATATATATATATATATATATATAGCATGCTTCTTAATTCATTTCTGCATTTTTTTTCTATATGAATGGTGGTTTTAGGGTTTGAAAAATGATTTTTTTTTTTCTTTTTCTGTTTCCCTTGTGCCACTGAATACACAGCCCTATGAGGCCGGATATACGATGGTGATACCCCCACCACCGACTGGTGCTCAAACCGAAAATGTCACTGTTGGCATCAGGCAAATCCAATGCCCCAAAGCTATAGTTATAACCATATAAATTAACGTTGATCATGTACCTAATATGATATATATGCGTATGGATGCATGTGTAGCAGAGATGGAACTTATTTTACAGTGGATATTGATCAGGCGGGGCTGCAAGCTGCGCAAAGGACTGCGCAGATAGAGGCAGCGGCAGAGTTCCTCCGCCAACAGCATGCTATGCAGGCTAATGGTGGTAAATCTTTCAATGCAGGTGTACTATGTCGCATTGCAGCTGTTATTGTAAGGCCAAGAAGCTAATCATATATATTTGTTAAGTCATAATAATTTCAGTTATATATCAATCAAATTGTCATGAACTACGTATACAAATGTACACACACGCACACACACACACAAATATAGAACTGAATGCGCTGCTGACATGTCCAATTAATTGCCTTGCAGTGCCTCACATTTCTTGTGATGAAAGATATCTACTACATCTACGAAAATGGAAAGGATAGCGATTTGCTTACTGTCTTTTGTGTAAGTGGGGTGTTAATCAACACTAAATCTATATATTTTCTTCTTAGAAAATGTTTCCTTTTTGTTAAGGTTAAGATTAAGTCAGCACCATGACGATTGATACACACAGGCTTTGTTGGGTTTTCTTTTACCATCCTATCTCATAGCATGGTGGGCAAGTACATGTGTAAGCAAGCACTGACTCAGACTCAGATATTTAGTTCCTATTACCTTGAACTCTTCCATGATTAATTATCTAATTACACATTTATCATTAATAACTAGTGTTGTGCACAGAACCGAAGTGAAGGCGATTTGGCAGCGGGGGAGGTCTCAGTTGCAGCGTCGCACAGTATGACATGACTTCTCATCGATATTGATATAAAGACTCTTCTTCGGAGTTCGGTGTTTCGAATCACCTTGAATGGAAAGCTGAAGTTATGTGTTTGTAACGTTGGCATGTCTGTGTTCTTTTTATTTAAAACAACTGTGTATTTTATGGTGAATAAAGATGGTTGTATAAACCAGTAAACTCTCTTCTCCTGTAAGAAAAGTATGTAATGTACCTATGGGTTTTATTCATGTGGTTTTGTAATTTTACTTTTCTGTACTATTTTTTTATTAATATCTACGGGAGCAAACTAGTTAGTAGGGATGAACTATATAAACAGCCATTCATTTCATCAGAGGAAAACCACTAATATGATGGCATATATATGGTACAGAGTAGAATTCTCTCCCTACTAAATTTCATTTCTTCCCTCCTATTTGAACGGTCACGATTAAGCATGTCAACATCTGATGTTGACTTCTTTATAGATAGAGAAAGAAAAAGAGGGTACGAGAGGAAGGAACTGGAAGGAAGGAGATTTTGAGGTGCGAAAATCTTGCTATATATGGTACCGGGTACTTCCTTACTGCTTGCAAATAGAATAGGCCCACATTCTAAAGATAGAGGCCCAAACATTCTTTAGGACTTTTGTTCAAGCTAAAGCTTTTGGGGCATGTGGCCCATTTTAACTGTAATGATTGTTATCAACACTCTGATAAAGTAATTATGCATTGTTCCTTTTTTCCCAAATCACACAAGGAGACGCTATACGGAAAGCGACAATATGACCTACTTAAAATGTCAATAACGTCTTCTTAACTAATTTGGGAAAAAAGGAAAAATAAGGCTTTCATGTGCAAAACAAGGGAAGTCTTATCGCGAAAGTAGACACATCATATTTGAGAGAATGATTTATATGAAAGAAAGGGCAAAAGTGTTAATGTTTCAAACTTTTGATGTGCAGAAGACAATGTCAATTCCATCCTATTATACTTTTGTATTTGTAATTTGTTTTCCCTTTTAATTTCAAGTTCTAAATGGTGTTCGATACCAATCCAATTGAAAAAAAAGAAGAAAATATACACAAAAAAAATTGGGACACAAAATAAATAATAAGTCGTCCCGTTATAAATCACATTTCTTGTAGTTTTCTACTTTCAATTGAAATTTGTAACTAATTCTACTCGTTCATATCAAACTGCACAAAATTGAGTCTTGTGCTACCCCACAATTTTCAAAATGTGAGATATTCTCATGCAACTAAACATTGGCGCACTATCTTTCGGAAATTTCACACTAAAACATATGTCTAACATTTATTAGATCGGTAACGCCACTAAAACAATAAAGAATCTCTTGTTTAAAAGGCACAGGATATATATGAGTACTCCCTTGCTTCCTGTGGACAACCACCCTCACATTAGGCCGACCACTATGTGGGCACAAGACTCAAGTAGGATTCCACCATCCACAACACAAAAGATAGTGCAAATTTTAATATAAAAATTATTCCATTTATAAAACGAGAAATTGCATTCATGACAATACATACTAGGGTTTCTCTAATTCAAACCAAATTCTCAATGACTGGAAATTGGCAAGACAATGACAAATTCAAGTCTTTCTCAAACCAACAGAACAAACCCAGTTCAAAAGAGAACTCATACATATTATGTATATATGTAACTTATATTATACATTATTATTATTATATATAATTAATTAGTAATACTAAGATGATTATGGGATAATTAAGGGATAAATTAATCAGGGGCACTTGGGTCCTCCTTGCTGGGTCTTCCAGTTGTTGTAGCAAGGGCACACAGCCTTGTTCCCGTAAAACCCAGGGGGCACACACAGGCACTTTTTGCAGCATTTCTGACAGAAGAACATGCAGGGCTTGTGGTACTGCGTCTGGCTGCACCTCCTCGTGCATTCTGACGGGCATTCTGCTCATTTTATCACACACAGAGACAGTCAAAAGTCACAAAACCGAAATTGTAACAGTCACTCTGCTTTTTCAAATTTCAACCCAACAAATAAACATATTCCACAGGGTCAAAAAGGTCAAAGACCATCAAGAACTTGACTGGGAAGAGAAATTCAAGCTTTGTTTTTTTTTTTTTTCTTTTGGCTAAAGAAAAATCTTTACTTTGGTATCAAGAAAGAAATGTTAATAGGTAAATATGTTAAGTCAGTTGATCAAAACAATATTTTTAGTGTTTTCGCCTTTGGTGGCACGGTTGGATCCAAGTTCAAAATCTTTCTTTTTTTTTGTATATTAAAATAGTTTGAAATATCGTCATGTTAAAAAAAAGTAGAGAAAAGAAAATTAGGTTGTGAGATTATCTACTTACGGCTGCTTTTGAGACTCCCAGGTCCATAGGCATTCTGAAATCACAAAAAAATAAACAACATTTAAGCAAAATGCAAACATGTCATCATCATAATTCATAAAAAAATAAAAAAAAAATAAAAAGATAAAGATTCAATCTTTATAGAACAATACACATTATTTGCTAGGTATAAATAGTGGGTTTGTGTGTGAGAGAGGTGTAGTGAGAGAGAACTTACATTGCCCTTGTGATGACCTCCATGCCCATGATTTGCCAAAACCTGCAACAAAATTGATGAACAAAATATGTTAGTTTGTAAATGTAGGTGGGCTTTATTGTCATTGGAAAAAAAATTTCTTTTCCTCTTTAACTTCTGGGGGGTGTAAAGATAAATATTTGAGTTTATACCATGGTTTGAAGCATGGAGATGGCAAGGAGAGCCAAGAACAAGGCAGCAAAGAACTTAGCCATGGCCATTGTTACAGACAATTCCCGCCTGAAATGGCAAAAATAACCTCAGGAACAAGAGGAGGGAGATGTGAACAAGAGAATGAAGGGGGAGTTATTTAGATTCAAGTGGTGGGTACCTGGTAGTGTGGGGGTATAAGTAGCAGAAATCAACGAGCATGCAATTGCTGGGGAAAAAACACTCACACAGTGTACTAGGTCTGCTACCTTTAGCATCAATTGACACGTGTTCAGGCACATTGATTGAACGGCTAGGATGAAGCAAAGGTTAAGTATGGCTTAACCTACTATTAAAAAGGGGAAAGAGGTTCATAACATTATCCAAACTTTAGTCTTCTTGATTCATCATTGCTTCAAAACATCATCACATGGGCAACAGGATGTATGGATGAAACCTTTTTTATTTTATTATATATATATATATATATATTTATATATATGTATAAACGATAATTTATGTTAAAAAAAAAAAGAAAATACAGAATTCTAACCAACTTAACTAAGTTTTGACA
>JAOTRO020177236.1:0-11664 GCA_028566515.2 Pyracantha coccinea | reverse complement strand
GGTGTTTTGTTTTAAATTTTGGATAATTACTTTATGAATATGATTCTCGGGTGATTAGTGAATGAACGAAATTTAAACTTCCTTATACATGTGACTAAAGGCGAATTCAAACAAAAGCAATATTACTAGCCACTGTAAGGTTTGGTCATTCTTCGACCCTTTAATATATATGATATCGAATGTATTAAAATAAATAAATTTTACCAATTTTTTAGATTCAAAGATCGTTTTACAGGAAATTATCGAGTAAGGCTACCAATCCTTGATATTTATATGGTTGGGCATAATGCATGTGGTCAATTATCCTAGTAGATTGGAAGTTGATTTCTACCTTGCGTGTCAGGTTTCGAACATCCCTCCTCATCTAAGTTATTATAAAAGTTTTGAATCATCCATTTAATAATTATAATTTAAAAAATATATTGTGAAACCCTACCCCTATTATTAATCTGTATTTTCATTTTGTCCCTGAAAGTTTATAAAAATGTGCATCTAGGTCCCTTACCCTAATCTAATTTGGACCCTCCATCTGGATTTTTTCTTTCCCTCATGCTGCCAAATGGAAGCCCACTAACCCACTTACCCTCTTTTTTTCCCCGA
The DNA here is from genome assembly GCA_028566515.2 of Pyracantha coccinea. NCBI lineage: Eukaryota > Viridiplantae > Streptophyta > Magnoliopsida > Rosales > Rosaceae > Pyracantha > Pyracantha coccinea. Next base: position 11,064 of record JAOTRO020177236.1, on the reverse strand, counting down.
TCTTTTCCTCTCAGCTCACTCTTATCTCTATCTCACTTCCACTCTATCTCTCTATCACTCTCCCTCAGACCTTTATTTCCTGATCATACCCTAATACACACCCGAGCCACCTCGATGACATCCCAGCGCCACCACCACCTCTGTGGGCTCTCTCTCTCCTTCACCTCTATGGAACTCGGTGAAGCCTAGAAATCCAGGGAAAAACCTCCGGCGGACCTCGTGGGTTTCTAGGAAGATTCTGGCCGTCTTCGACCCTTCCACGACGAACAGAAGGTACCAAAGCTCTCATCTATTAGGGCTTTAGGCCCGTAGACCCTTAAAACCCTAAACCCTGAGCTAGGCTTTCAAGCCCATGCCTGCTTGAGAACCTAAGGCTTCCAGCCCTTTTAAAACCCTAGGATCTTAGGCCGTGGGTCATGAGAAACCTAGCTTTTGGCACGTTTACCAAAAACCCTAAACCTTTTGGGCCTTAGAGCCCTAAGCCCAACCCGGTCCGACCCAAAACCCTTTGACCTAGGCCCGTGACTTGTTCACTGAACCCAAGCCTAACCCAATTGACCTGGTTTGAACCCAAGCCTAACCTCGGGACACCGAGATGGTCACGTGCTGGCCGACAGCCGAAGGGTAACAAAAGCTATTTATTGAATGCAAATGCTGAGAAAAAGGAATAAATAAGACTTATAAATATAAAAGAATAAAGAATATGCATTTAAGGAACGTGTTCAGAGCACACATCTAATATAAAACACTGAAAGAATTAATATAAAATTAAATGAATAAAAGAATGGGTCCTACACCTAGAGGACTCGAAGATGCCGATGCAAAAGTGCCTTGACGCTGAGATTGTATGTCTCGATTCTAAGTCCTGAAGGGGGTGCAAAACAAACATGAGTGGACCAAGTTGATATATATATATATACACACATATATAATAAAACAGTTATCAACATATTAACCCTCATGTTTTATGAAACACACATATATATCATGATAATCATAGGTTTTCCGAAACCTAGCATGCCGTGCAATGTCTCAAATCATAACTTGTATATATAATAATTACTAGTGAATGTCCAATATCTCTCTAGGCCCCATGCCAGCTCCCCGTCCCTGTGCTAATAGCCATAGGAAACAAACTTCAGGCCCTATGCCAAAACCAAACCGTCGCCCGGGAAGGACCGGAATCTATCATTTCATCCCGTAGCGGAATAGGGACCACTAGGTAAGTACAAAACCATTGAACATATATATATTGAAAAACAACTTCATAGTATAAAGTCATCCATCATCTATACTATAAAGAGGTGTTCTAAACATGTTCTAAATATCATATCATCAGCCATCATATATTCTATAAGAACACGGGTTATAGGAAAAATAGTAGTAATTCAATCTAACCTCAGTAAGCATGTTATCTCAAAGCATTTCATAGAACATAATCATTAAATCATTCTTTTCATGTATGCATTTCTACTATCAAAATATGCATTTTTAGAAGGGTCCACTCACCGTACATCGTTGGTGCAAAGCCGTATCAAAGGGAATAACGAAATCACTGCTAATAATTGCACATATTCACATAAAGGGTACATCCAGTCAAACTCTACTCAAATGATTGAATTTGAGAAAACAGACTTCAAAAACGGATCCAGAACGTCGAAATTAGGCTAAGAGAGGTCCAAACGAAAACCCGAAGTCAACGGTCAAAGTCAATGTTGACCGGTCAAAGTCAATGCTGATCGTTGACCGAGTCAACGGTCAGACCGAGTCAAAGTCAACGGGTCACGGGTCAGACCGGGTCAAACGGGTCGTTCAAACCGGGTCAACCCGTTTTAGGGTTTGGGTTTGGGTTCGGTTATAAAGGTGGGCTGGGTTAGGGTTTAAACTACATGGGCCCAAAGTCCCAAACTACTCACAGCCTGAAGGCCTGTTAACAGAAAAGGGTTAAAGGGTTTAGGGGTTTAGCGGGCCAAGGCCCTAGGTTCCTCGGCCCAAAGGCCTGATTTTATCTTGGGTTTTAAGCATACGGGCCTGGGCTAAATGCCTGGCCCAGATTTCATTTCGGTTTTAAGAAAATTAAACTAAAATTAAAAATGCAACGGGTTAGGGTATTAGGCTGAAACAAAACGAGCTTAAAGCCCAATGGTTTTGGAAACGGCTTGAAAGGCCTTGGTTGAACAGAGACGAACGCCGGAGTTTCTACAGCTCCGGCCAACTACAAACGTAGACTTTAAGCTCCGATCTAACTACCAATGTGAAAAGGAAGGTGATATGAGTAAGTTTATACCTTTGGTTTGCCGTAGAACGGCCAGAGGTGATTGGAAAATCCCTCGACACCCACGGCCTCGCAGGAGTTGGGTGTGCTTTCCCCCGAGCCGATCTCGTTCTAAAACCTTGGAAATAACAAGATAAAACTTAGTAAATCTCATTTACACAACAATCTAACACGGATATAGGTAAAACCCGAGGCTTACCTAACCGGAAAATAGAGAAAACTCGCCGGAGGTTCCTGGGTTTCGTCGTCCAAGTTGTGACGGGAGAAAGAGAGAAAAAGACGAGGTGCTGACGGTGATGGTAGTGGTGTCTTCCTCGAGCAGGTGGTGTGGCTGTGTGTGTGTGGGTGATTATGGTGATAGAGATAGGAAATGGATGATAGGGTTTCGAGAGAGGGAAAAGAGTGTGCAGAGAAAGAAAGAAGAAAGAGAGAGAGAGAGAAAAAAAATAATGGGGTCTCAGGGTAGGGGACAGAAAGAGGGAAAAGTAAGGATTGTTAGGGTGCTGCCACGTGGCAGTTTGAAGATGAAAACAAATCCCTTTTTAGATTCGGATTGGGTAAAGGAATAAGGACTAAATTGATAGTTTCACAAATATTTTGGGGAACAACGAAATTATACATATAATTGGGGGTTGAGGTGTAACAGATGGTAATCTCATTTCAATTCCATTTTGCTCATCCAAACTAGTATACTGGACCAAGAACTTCATGTCTAGGGAGTAATCCAGATTAATCTCATGAGATGGAAATGATTTGAGATAGCGATCGAGTTTAGATTCATTGTTGTGCCGTGTCTTCCTCTTCTAAGGAAGTGAATCTTACGAACCGAGTGATCTGCCGTGCTTTAAGCCAAGATAAATTGATTGGCTATCCATCGGTGTACCGGACCGTCCAATAGGGGCATCCAAACCGTCCAACAAGGGCGGCACACCCTACAAGGATGTTGACTCGACGTCCGTTAAGTACGTCTATCTTTGCAGGCATGTTTGCAACTGGTATATGATTTCGTCACTTTAACTAGATCCGAGGAATGCGTTTGGAGCAACATTCTTAAAGCTAGATTTCATTACACTTGCTTATCACAACTTCGCGCCGTTCTATAGGAACGTTGACGCTCTTATCTCCCCCTAACGGCAGGAAGATTGTCTCATTAAAGTGACAAACTGGAAATGAGTGGTAAAAAGATCACATGCAGAGGCTCGAAGAGAGCTAGTGTGAACAAGAATCATGATCGACAAAAGATACACATCCTTTGTTGAGGACCCATATTGGTACATTGCGGCGACATAACTTGGCATATGGAATGCACACCCAAATACGTAAATACGAAAAACGTCAGGTTCGTACCTAATAACCAACTGTAACGTGATATAGGTTGGGTGGCAATTGGCTTCAAGGAAGACCAACATAACTGCGTACAAGATTGCATAGCCCTAGGCAAAAGCCGAAAACCTGGTACATTCACCAAAACTAGGGTGATCATTTAAATTGTGCTTTATGACCGCTAGGCGAGGCCATTTGAGGTGAACATGGGAATTCGATGTTCAATTATAAACCCAAAATACATGCAATACTTTATCGAAAACCGTCGATATAAACTCTCTGGCATTATCCAGTCACCCGGACCTTAAGGGATAAGTAGGGTGGTGGGCCCTTAATGAGCCATGAGGTTTAACAACAATGTGTATGGATAAACATGTGACCAGTTTGTCGATTCATCAACCAAAACCATAAGTATTTATATGGTCCGTATTTTGGTTGGATTAGTCCACATATATTCCCTTGAATCCACTGTGAAAAAGGGATGATTTCATATCTTTGTAAGGAATGATATAGAAAATCAATTTCCTTAATAAACAGGCTTGGCAAAGTGCGCTTGTAGGCACAAGATCCATACTTCGGGTAAGGAGATGCGTCGTAGCATCATTGTTTGACCTAAGTGTCCCAAAAGGTCGTGCCAATGCAAGTAAACTGCTCAATCACCAGGCTTCAAGGCGGCCACTTGTGGTGTGTTCCCAATTGAGGGACAACCCATTGGCCCCAAATCAAAGCTTCAGGCTCATTTTTGCACGTGGTGCAAAGATATTTCACTATATTTTCTTCCGTGGTTTCATTGATGATCATTGTTTACTCAAATATCCTTAAAAACTCAACGACAGGGAGAATTTAAGGTCCCTTAAATGGTGATGTAGTACCATTCATACAACGAGGAGCGTTTCAATGCTCTTAATCAGGTTGGATAAACCTGAAGTCATTGTTAGAGATGTGATTTAGGTGTAAAGTTAGTGTGCGTAGTATCACATTCATCCAGACAACTAACTTCCCCACACATTCCTACCTAATCACGTGTTGAATTGAATCCGTCACATGTATTAAGAAACATGATTCAATTAACTCATATTCGAGCAAAATTAGTCTCACATATTGACTATGAGGATGGTACTCCTCAACAACATTGGTAGGGGCACGAACATGTGCATAACCAATGATCTATTCCATCGAGACGAAAGTAGATTCTGCAGGGTTAAGGGTCGGGAATTTTGTCCCTTATTCTTGAAGTTTTAGGTCTTAGGTGCCAAGGATCACACTTCGGGCATGATGCCACACCTTGGCAGGCCCTGATTCTACCATAGGTTGTAAAAACAACTTGAAATTAGATTGTGAGAGAGATAGACCTAGACTTGGGTGAGGTAGGCTGAATGCCGAAGCTGGAGGGGTCTGTGTCGGTAGGCCTCTACCGAAGCAAAGCAATACCGTTCGGTGCATCTCTACTGAAGCAGAGCATGCCCTTTGGTGGATCCCTGCCAAACCACCATTCAGTAGGCTTTGACTGAACTGGATTGAGCCATTCAGTAGACTCCAGCCGAACTGGGTCTATACCATTTGGTAGACTCTATCCAAAGTTGGGTCTATACCTTTCTCTCATGTTTGTAGTAGTAATCACATCTGAGAATTTGGTAAACTTCCACTTTCTACTCTGTTACTTCAGGAGTGAGCTAGAAACAAGAAGGACGAGAAAAGTATTCTCCAGTCAAAATTCGATCAGATTTATAAACTTCAGAATCGTACTCATTCATGGACATAATCATGGTGTGCTTCAAGTAATGTCTTTCATGATTAGAAAGTTCGTTGGGGCAAGCCAAAAAGCCATGGAATCCTCGTTCGGGAGGTATTTCCGTTTGTAATGCTTTGGGTATAGGTCTTCGAATGAAGATCATGGCAAGGGCTTATTCTGCTCTTCCATGCCATTGTTGGCTTTAATGGTTTCTCAGCTTCTTAATAATCAAGTGGAGATTCACGTCTTGTACCCCACAGAAAGTGGTTTCTATTATAAGCGTCTAATTCAAGAAAATTGAACTTGTTATGGTACGACAATCCACTGAATTAGAGGGAACAAGATTGTGATTAGTGCTATAGGAATGAATAAGCATCAAAGCTAGAACATTCGAGTTCTAAGACATGGTTTTCATGAAAAGCGTCGAGTTTTATGGGTGTATTTGTTTTATGAAAACTTCGAGTTTCAAAGGCACTAAATTTGAAATTACATGTTCAATTTAGTTTACAAACGTTTAGTTCATAAAAGAAAGGTTCCTGTAAGAACACAGAATGCAATATGATGATTTAAGTGTAGTGGATTTGAGTTGCTTCGGGAACTCAAATGTGAGCGCTTCGGGACTACGAAAGGATGTCAACGGTTCAAAGAAGAGAAATAAATTATTGAATCATTAATGTTCAAAAATGATCTTGAGGTCAATTATTTAGAGCACTTTCTAAAATTACAATTACAAAAAAAGTGTGTCTAAAATTACAAAAATATCCCTGTGTTGGGTTTGTAACCCGGCCCACAGTTTTCTTCCTCCCGCGATATCCCTCACTTTAGAGCACTTCGTTTTCTCTACACCGAAGGCCGCAGATCACCACCATCCTAAACCTCCGTTTAAATCGTGCCTCTAAACCCTCAAATTAAGCATATTCGAGGCTTGGGAAATCGAATGGTGGTGCTGCATGTCCAGTTTGATGACGGAATGGAGCTGAACAAGGAGCTTCAGAGTCCTCGCCGAATTCAGGGAGTGGCTCAGCCTTCCAGTCTTTGTTTTGGCTCGAGATTACCTCTATAATGTCTCGGATATCATCCTCAAGCCCTGCATGTTCGAATCGACTAGGAATCCAATGTCTAACACCCTTGTAATTTTTTGTTCTTCAACCGGCGGAACTCCGACGAGTTCTAAATCAAAACTGTCCCAAACTAGGAATTTCTCCTCTGAGGTAATGCCCTGAAACCCTTATATGTCGAATTTGAGTTGAGTTCGAGGTGGAATTGAGGTTCCTAACCTCTGAAACTCGTTTTCAGAAACTGATTGGTGAATATCATGAATTCCGGCAATGGAGTCGTCGATTTTGGGGTCCTGCAAGCTCGTTTGAGTATCCAGCAAACCTAGGGTAGTGTTCTTATGCTTTGCATGCTAGATTCGATTGAAAATTTAAAGGTTTTAACTGTAGGGAACCCCTGCAAAATTTTTGCAGCTTTTCCGGTGAGAAGTTCGGCAATGTCTCGTTGAATTCGAGATGGATTCGACTCGAAATTTCCTTCTGGAAAGTTATCAGATCTTCTGAAGCGATTTTGGGGAAGGTTCGAAGTGAGTTGAGGTTTTAACCTCCGTTCATTGTTCTATGTGTATACCCAAAAAATCCGGTGACATTCCTTGGCTTTTCCGGTGAATATGTGACGGACTCGACCACCTGGTGCCCAAATATGTGTTTAGGTAAATCTTGTAGTCCTTTCGTGTGATACTGGATTGAACTCTAGGTGGGATTCCAGGTTTTCAACCTCTGCATGCTTCTGTGCAACTTTCCAGAAATCAGGCGATGGACTCTAGTTAAATTCCATCGAGTTTGAAGCCTTCTTCAGTCCAACTTCTTGTGGATTGGACTTAAGTGAGTGAATTACATATTTTTAGGAGGTTTTGAGTGAGTTTGGGTGAAGAAACGATTCGAAACTAACCCCTGTTCGTTTCTGGAAATCCACAGAAATCTGATGGAGCTCCAGCGGCGGTCAACGGCGGTCGTCGTTAATTTGAATGGCGACTGTAGTGGCGTCTGTTTGTTTTAACGAATCTTCACGGAATTAGGTATATTCCATCTACTCTTATGAATCTCCGGTGACCGGCGCGTGGCTGTCCGTCCGGCGGCATGTGCGGGACCCTAGACCTACTTTGGGTTTTTCAACGTTTCGATTCCCGTAACGCAGTCCGTTTAGGCTAATTCAAAGCCGTTAATTTCGTTTAGGAGTTAGAAATTGTGAAATCTTATAATGTGCTTGATAAAGTTGAACTATATTTTTTTATAGGCGCAATATTAAGAGTTACTAACTTGTCTAGAGGCACCTATTGAGGATTATGCTCGCATTAACGGTGAGTGAACCCTTCTTAAATTACATGTTTCTCCAAAATATTAGGTTTGCATGCATTGCATATTTCTTGATTTATTTAAATTGCTTTTACGAAATACTTATGATTTATCGAATTTACATTTTATCAAAGGCTATGTATTATTGGATTTATACGTACGATATTCTATGGATTTTTGGATATAAATTTATGGTTTCCCATGATTGATTTATTGCGGTTTTTTATGATGATTCGAGCTAGAAAGTCTTATGATTTTACGATATGATATTTGAGCTTCTAAGCTCCAAGATTGAATAAGAGTTTGTGATTTATGTTTTTCTGTGCTTAGCTAGTGGGTTATCATACAACACATACACACAACACGGCTATTTAGACGTCTATGGCCATAGGACACAGTTGAGGATATTTATGTCATACCCCTAGCTTCACTGACAAAACCAGTGTCAAACAGTATCACTAGCCACGGCTAGTGTCAGTGTGTTATGTAGATATCAATATATGTCTTCTTTAACGTAACCCAGAGTCGTACAGCTTCACCTTCGGGTGATGGGGCCTACCATGATTCTTCACTGGCGTAACCGAGTGTCGTACAGCTTCACCTTCGGATGATGGACAGGTTATGTCTTCAGGCGACTATGATACCCCCAGTGAGTACATAATGGATGTGATATACATATGTTTTACGGATTTGCCTTCAGGCGGCTATACTACCATCTCTGAGCACTAGTTTATGTATACGAGTTTTACGAACGTTTTCCATGGCATGTTAGTATTTTCAGAAAAACCTATATGTATGTATTATATATGTGTTTTCAAAACAAGGGGTTATTATGTTCAGAGAGGAAAATGGTTTTTCCTAGTATTTGTATTATTAATATAAATTATGGCCCACTCACCTTTTGGTTTTTGCGCCCCCTCAAAAGTTAGAAGTGAGGCATTCGATCCCGGCGTCAGGGCATTTCTGCATAGGTATTCTCGAGTCTTCTCAGTGTAGATCTTATTCCTTTGTTCGGATCTTTAGTGTTTTTCTTGGTTAGTTATATGCTCTGAACACGATTCGATATTGGTGTTGTTCTTTCTATTGATATATTTTTATTTGCAAGCATGTTTAAAATGGCTTCGTCACCCTCGGGTGTCGGTCAGCACGTGCCCACCCTATTATTTGGGGATATCGAGGTTGGGGCATGTCAAATGAAGGAGATTATGTGAGAATGTCGTCGTTTTTGGTGACCTCGGGTTGGGCTGGGTAGCAGATCAGTGGCTAGGCTATCTGGCTCGGCTCGGTTTGGTTTGGCAACTCAGTGTGAGCGCGTGGCTCCAGCGACCGGCTCGGCGTGGATAAAGCCCAGCAGCGCTGGCTTCAATTATTGGGCCAAGAAACAAAAACTCAGCAAGGCTAGCTTCTGGTGAGATGGGTCGAGGCATGGATTGAGGCTGTAGGCCCAATCGTGTGGAACCCAAGCATACAGGTCCAGCAACAGTCGAAAACCCAGGCCGTGGCCTAGTCAAAAAATTTCCCATAAATTTTAAATTCTTTTTCGAAATTTCTAGGGTTTGAAAAACCCTAATTGCTTCTAAAAATTTTTTTTCGATTCTTTGACTCACAAATTTCACATAGCAAAAATTGTGTAATACATGAAACGTATGTGTGTGTGTGTGTGTATATATATATTGACAAATATATGAAACATAAATATAAATGTAAAGGGTTCCTGCATCATGATGAATGTTTTCATGCTTCATGATCGTTTCAAATATCTTCCATTAATTTAAGTGTACCTGATTGGCAGAAAACAATAAAAGCCTTTGAATTTTGTAGAATGTCCTTCTCGGAAAGTCAGAATTGCATCTCCAATGCATTGTATTACGTTCAACACAGAAAAATGTAATTGAATCAATAACATGTATATCAATTTAATAAAATAATAAATTGATCATAAAAAGAATGATTAAAATGTAATACTCCCCTGATTGAAGATCAAACTCTCTTTAGCGCAACGTCAAGATAATGTGTTGTAGGCATAATTTATTGAACAATTATGTAGGCGAGAGAGAGGGGGTGCGGTACATAGAGAGAGAGAAGAGAGCGATGTGTAATTGTGATATGGGTTCTATTTCACCTCATTGTGCCTTTATTTATAGTAGTAGGGAATGTTAATTCCTTATCCTAATAGAAATACAACTCTAATAGGATAATATCTAGTCTAAGAGATATGGTAGAATCTCATAAGGATATCCCAGATATGTTAGGATTTACACAGTCACATTCCTAATCTAATAGGACTACAACAATTATGAGTTTAAACCTAAATTTTATGGGTTAAAAATTTAAGTTTTAACCTAATGGTTGAATATGGTCTAAGAAATTAAGAGTTGTCAAGTAAAACTTAGAAATTTTTATTAAGAACGTGGGATGAATTGTTTTTTAATTTTTAAATATCTGCATGGTTGGAACTTAGGTACCGTTTGGTACGTGGGACGTGACAGAATATAGTGGGATGAGACTTTCCGTCCCCGTTCCGTCTGCGTACCAAACGGTACCTTAAGGAAAGGTGGTGGGGAGGCTTGATGAGTCGATTTCATATCATATATTTAACCTTATTCTTAGTGTATTTTGGTTAATATTTTGGAAGAATGTTGATACTTTGAATTGTATTTTCAATATAGGACTTTCGACTTCCTCTAGAGCAAAACATAATCAAATGGACGAATTTTGGAGTGATTCAAATTGGAGGACGTTCGTGAGTCGCCCAAGATGACTTCTGATGGGTTCATGGCCTTCTAGAGAAATGTTCAGAATATTTCAAACTTCAAATCCATATATATTGGGCCGGTTTTGGAGCAGCTTAAGGGTCCAAAACATGGCTGTTCAGATTTTAGCTGAATTTTACCATTTAATTTAGGTTGATGTTTCCTATTTTATTTTAGTTTCCTAGTTGGAATAAAAGGCTATAATCTAGGGTTTGTGCGGGGGATAGCAAATATATTGCTCTATCGTAGACAGTTTTAGGGACGCTTTATTTTATTCAACCTTGGAGATAGAGAACTTTGCTAGGGTTCTTGGAGATTTTCTACTTTAAGGTGTTTTCATTCTTTTTCATCTGAATAATATTTTCTATGATTTCAATTATGAATATATGTAACTAATTCTCGTTTGCTAGGGTGAAACCTTAAGCCTTAGCATGAATATGTAATTTTTATTCAATCGCTTGTGATTGATTGCATGCATACTTTGAATTATTGATCATTGCTTTAAACTATCTAATTGTCTTGATGACTGGCCACCAATAGGGTTTTTAGATACGTAATCGGATGCAATTCGGTCGGAATATCACCGGAGGATTGGGTATTGCTTCTTGTGATTGATAATTGTAATTTCAC
>JAOTRO020177187.1:0-11672 GCA_028566515.2 Pyracantha coccinea | reverse complement strand
TGCAGTATGTGCTTACACAAGACCAAATAGCTAATATACTTACAAAGGGTTTACATGGAACTGATTTTCTTCGACATTGTCACAATCTTAATATGGGGTACCCCAGTTGAGATTAAGGGGGGTATTGGATATACATGTGCCACATAAGGCAATTGTCATGTCTGCATTAGCTCTAGATATAAGCTACCTTTGAACTATTGTATAAACAGGCTTTCCCTCTCTTTTCATTTAGTTAAGTCGGTCATATTGTAAAACAAAATATTTAGAGAAATGCATTTGAGCTCTCTTTTCTTCATCTTCAATTCATACAAGATTTTTAAGATTATGATCTGCACTCCCCTCCCAACTACCTGTTAAGGTTTTAAGCTAAATAGAGGAACGACAATCACCACTCATTACTCAAAACTCTCTTTAAGTTATCTTTTTCTCTCAAACTACTTTTCTGACTAGGCATCGGAGGCTCTTTGGCGTGTACCCTCCCTTTTTTTTAGGGTGCTCGTCAATTAAGGTAACAATGTTTATTCTTTTGTAGATAGAATTTCGTCAAATCAACTGTGTATGAAACTTGCATCCACAATAAATGTTACTGGAGTTAAATAATTAATTATCAAAAAAAGAAAAGAAAAATAAATAAAAATTGAACTCACATCAAAATACATAACACATATGAATACATAAATTTTTAAACTCATCAAACCATAACCATAAGCAATTCAGATTGTACTGATGAGCATGGCCGTGAGCAGTTGAACAAAGCACTCATTGAAGTTCTTAACAAAACAAAATAAAATACGTATCCAACAACTTGTGAGGGCCCATAGCAGAAATTAGCTTCATAATTTCTCAATTTGTTATTCTTCAGTGTAAACCTATGGCCCACCATAAAACCTCATCATCGTCTGATTAGTCATAGCAGATATATGAATTGTTATAAAATTACATTGCAATGGTTGATAACCAGAACGGAATAACCAATGAATCCAAGCACTACATACAAGAAGAGCGGGAAAAGCAAATTTCAGTCGTAGTTTTAGTTTAAGGATAAAATGGACATTAGGCTGCGGCAAGGTTTCTTTTTCCACGTGGCTCATTTTTTTTTCTTTTCGATATTTTGAAACTTAGGCCATCTTCAGCTGAAGGAGGGCCAGATGGGTTTTTTTAGCCATATTGTCCTTCAAGAAATTAATATTTTAATGAATAGTGCCAACCCATATTTCTTACCATCTCCAACCGAGGGGTTAGAGGGCCATAGGCCAAACATAGTCTTGTGACAAAAAACCATCTCCAACCAATGGGCTAAAGGGCCATATGGCAAAACGTAATTTATTATTTTAATTTAGTAACTACAACAACTTAAATTTAAAGTCTATAATCATCATCATCTTCATCATCCGCAATTGTAGAAGTATAGTCGGAGGTAAACAACTGCTGTCGGGCCATAATTTCCCTCTTTTTCCTAGCAAAATAAGCCTTATTCATTGGAGTGTAATCCGAAGTGTTCATTTGCATATTCCTATCATTCATCTCTTCTTATATTTGTTCGACCCGTTCTTCATGTCCACGGTTCATTTCTTATGCGACATGATATTTTGCTCCGTTATGAATTGTAAAGAGGCCGCCATTTCCTGTTGGAGGAGTTTTATTGTGCGATGTCAATTTGTTTGCCCTATAATGTCATGTTTTGACATTGTACTCCTCCAATTGCGGGGTCTTGAAGGGAAAAGGAAAATAATCCTTCTAACACCGTTGGTCCACCAACATGTTATTTTACAAATACATTAGCATTGTGAAGTAAGATTACTTCATCTAGTCATACCACAAGGCAGAGATAGAAGAATACACAAATTATTTCATTTTTTGAACAAACGATATTATCTACGCTAAGAGGACGGAAGAGTGAGCTAAGTCTCACAATAACTAGCAATAATGTAATTCAAATTCAAATTTTCTTGTAGTAAACAAACTCAACGATATATTCATCCTCTAATTTAGATCATGCAATTCATATTTCATCAACGTATTATACTTATAGAGTTTTTTTAAAATTTTTTCAATAAAAAAGAGATAATTAGTGGCAAATCATAGTTATCCACCCTTTCAGAGCTTGAAGTGATTATGAGGAGTTTTACCCTGCTATAACCACAATCAAACAGACTGATCAGCTCGAAACATCAAATCAAAAGCCTCCTACTTTTTTTAATTTCTGAAAATATATACTCCTTTTTCCTTCTTCATAATTCAAGTTGGAAACACACGTTTAAATTCCCTTGGCAAGTTCGCGGGGCGTGGAATCTCGCGCCAAAGACGACCTAACAGTAACTGATGGGAAAAGGGCAAAGTGACAATTGACAAAAAGCATCGCGGGCAGCACGCAAGGCCAATTCGGGCAACGGGCTGAACGCCGTCTTCCCCAGCCACTGACGCCGTTTCGGCCAAACACTAGCAAAAAAGGTAATCAATGATTTATTGACCTACTCGCACCCGAAGCTGAGGCTCGGAGTCAGACTCGGACCTCACATTTCGAAAAGTCCAAGCCACTGGCATCGAAAATAATGCAGCCAAAGCAAAAGATAGAGAGAGAAACAGAGCGTATTTTTAGAGAGAGAAAGAGAGAGAGAGAGAGAGACAGACAGACAGAGTGAGGGTTTTAGAGAGAGACAGAGAGAGAGAGAGATAGAGTGAGGGTTTTAGAGAGAGAAAAAGTGGGGGATGGGTCAGATCGTGAGGAGGAAGAAGAAGGGGAGGCCATCGAAGGCGGATCTGGCACGCCGGTCCGGCGAGCTGCCAGCGAAGCCGACGAAGAAAGAGTCGGACGTCCGGCGGAGCCTGCGGCGGAGAAATGTTAAGTACAACATAGACTACGACGACTACTTGGACGAGGAAGACGAGGAAGACGAAGAAGAAGACGAGAGGAGGAGAGAGAAGAAGGTGAAGCTGGTGATGAAGCTCGACCAGGCCGGAAACCGTTCGGCGCGTGATTCCCACGCGCAGGATTCTGGCGGCGATGAGGATGAGGAGGACGGCGAGTGTGACAGGAAGCAGCAGAAGAGGCGCCGGATTAACGGCGGCGATGATTCCGATAGAAGTGATGACGGAATTGATGACGACGATGACGGCGATGATGATTGTGAGGTATGTGTTTGCAGATAGGGTTTTAGCATCAATATACGGATCTGATGATGAAGAAGGAGAGCTCCTTTGAAATGGGGAGAGGGAGATTGTGTGCGCGCGAGTCCAGCTCAGAGTAGTGTTCTGATTGGTCCAGACTTCTATATTGCACACACTCTCTCTCTTTCTAGCTTCTCTCTCACTCTTACACACGCACTCTCTCTCTTTCTCTCCTTCTCTCTCTCTGTCTGTTGATAATAACGGTCGGAGTCAACTGTGAAAAACCAACACGAATCTGATCACGCTCTCCCCACGTTCCTCTCTCTCTCTCTCTCTCTCTCTCTCTCTCTCACACACACACACACACACACTCTCTCTCTCTCTAGGTACGCATTGTCTGCTGTGCCTTATATGTCTTTGTCTCTGTCACATTAAACCGCAGTCTTTCTTGCTTTTACATTTTAATTTCGTTGGACTGTTTATTTATTTCTTTGGGGGTTTTCATGGCGCCTATGGATTTTGACAGGAACGGGGTCGGAAAGCGGACTTGAAGCGGCCTGATTCCCCTCCAGGTTTGTTTTTGGTTAATTGCATTTCGATTTTTCGGGTTTCTGGGTGAACCGGATGTATGGGTTTTGGTTTTTGGCTTTTTGCTTTTCGTTCTGAGTTTCTGATTTGTGAATTTGATATGGGGTTGTTGAATTGTTATTGGGTTTGTTTCAGGAACGCCGTCTGATCCACATGCTGCGATTCCGTTGCCGGATAAGAAAACGTTGGAGTTGATTCTTGACAAGCTTCAGAAGTATGGATTTGCCCTCTGTTGTTAAATGTTGCCAATTTCAAAGCTAAAAGCTTTGTTTTCTGACGCTCACATCTCATTGTGGCAGGAAAGACACTTACGGTGTATATGCAGAACCAGTTGATCCTGAAGAGGTGCGGTTAATTTTTCACCGTGACATGGTTCTCTGTTTGTTCAGAGCTCTTCGCTATTTCAGGGGTAGATTTTCATAAGGTGTTTTAATGTTGCAGCTTCCTGATTATCACGAGGTCATTGAGCGTCCAATGGACTTTGCCACGGTGAGAAAGCAGTTAGCAAACGGATTGTATTCTACACTGGAACAATTTGAGGTGAGGGCCCATATGTTACTAACCACGTACTCTCATTAATATTCAGGGGATTAAATAGGCTTTGTTGTAGAAACACTGCTTGACTTTCCTCAATATCTGAGGGGGCAGAATAATTTTTCTTCAACTTTTCCCTCCCTTTTAGTTTTTTGTTACGGTGAACACCTCTGTATATACTACTGTGGTGTTCGTTAATTAGTTCAGGGAATTTGGGTAGCAAAGTGAAAGAGGGAGTACTGAAAAAGTTATTTAGATACTTGTTGAAAACAAGTTGGGCAAACTGTGTTGTGCATATGTTGGAAGGAGGGCAATAGAGATGGAGGATTTTGGATTTAAAGCTCCTAAGTTTTAAGGGCGCAGGATGTGGATTCTGTGCAAATTTTTAGTGATAACACTTCAGAATTGACTGGGGAAGTGGAGTCAGACCAGTGTTACGTGGGAATAAATTTTGCCTAAAATTTCACTGTATCTTCAATCTAATATAGGATTGCATTTTGCCTGATTTTTCCTTGGATGGGCAATTGAGGATAGAAATGTTGATATCCTTTAATCTTTCTCCGTTCAACATAGCTTTTTTTTTTTTGGTGGGGGTGGGGGAAGGGGGACACTGTAAAACATCTCACCTTCAGCACTCTCAGGGTTTAGAGCCAAATTTGATAGCTAATGTTTGCTTCAATGTTTGATAGAATTCGATGAAAACTTAGAATTACACCATCTCTTTTGCTACCCCTTTGCGGATTTCAGGCACATCATGCTTTTGGTTTATGTTGATCATTATATCCATTCTATTTGGTTGATGCTATAGGTACAAAGAGTTGTACAAAATCTTTCGTACAAACTAAGATAACACTTCTCTCCCTCTCTCTCTCTCTCACACACAATCTAAGATGACTACTCTTTCTCAAGAGAACTATAGAAATTTATGGAAGGATTTAATCTATGAAGATATTCTTGCTATATGCTTTAGTTAAAAGGGGGGCGAGGGAGAGAAAAGTGCATAAATTCACATTTGAAATTAACTATTCTTGTAATTTAATAATTTTCTTACACTACTCTCTCTCTCTCTCTATCTAAAACACGCATTTTCTCTCTCTAGAATGAATAATTAAATAATCTTCTTACTCCAGTTCATATCCATGAAATTATGTTAAAAGAGGAGAGAAGTGTCTTGTTGGTAATCTGTTCCTCTTGGTTGCAGGGTGATGTCTTTTTAATATGTTCAAATGCAATGGAGTACAATTCATCAGATACAATATACTATAAACAGGTAATTCGCTTTTGCTGTCTTATTATTCAAGTCTTCTTCTGGTTTATCTTGTTTGTTTCTTACCTCTGTCCTGTGATATTTTTGAAAGGCATGTTCAATACAAGAGCTGGCAAAGAGAAAATTTGATAGGCTGAGAAGTGACTATGAACGCTCGGAAAAGGAGCTCAAATTAGTGCAGAAAACAAAGTCCAATTCTTTGGTCAAGAAACAGACAAAGAAGCCTTTGTGTCGAACATTACAGGAACCCATTGGCTCTGATTTCTCCTCAGGTGCCACTCTTGCCACTGCTGTAGATGTCCAGAACACTTCCCTTCCAACACAAGGTAGTGGTTGTGAGAGACCTAGCAACATTGATGGACCTGTAGAGGGTAATTCCTCTTTGAATGAAGCTAATGTGGAGAAGCCAGAAGATATGTCATCAGGTGCACTGAACTGTTTGTTTTCCATTTTGGTAATGTAGAATTACGATTTGACACAAAAATGAACATGTGGATCTCAATGTTCTTGTTAAAATAGTGGATTAATTAGCAAAGTTGGTTTGTTTTCCCTCTCCTTTGATAGACACGCATTATCTTATCTCAAAAAGGATCTGAAAAAACTTGGTCATCATAATGTTGTAACATAGGAGAGGATTCACCTCTAATTATTTTATTCTTGTACTTTTTCTAGGGAAGGGTCTCCTATCGAAAGTTGGAAGGAAGCCATCCGTGGTTGACGAAAACCGCCGTGCAACCTACGACATATCCACTCAGCCCGTGGTCAGATCGGAATCTGTATTTACTACCTTTGACAGTGAAATCAAGCAATTTGTTGCTGTATGTAACAAGGAATCTAGTCTTCACATTTAATCTTTTATTTCCCTACTAGTTGGCTTTTGTACTAACTTATTTTAATAATATTTATCCATATCGAATCAGGTTGGGCTTCATGCAGAATATTCATATGCTAGGAGCCTTGCTCGGTTTTCTGGAAATCTTGGATCTGTTGCTTGGAAAGTTGCGTCAAAGAGGATCGAACAAGCACTACCTGATGGGTGTAAATTTGGCCGCGGTTGGGTTGGAGAATATGAGCCACTTCCAACCCCTGTATTACTGGTTGAAAATAGTACCCAAAATCAATCTGCTTTGGCTTCAAAGTTTTATTCATGCCCGGAATCGAGAAAGGATGACAGATCTCTTAGGACTTCAGTTCCTGCTAAGGAGCACCCTGTTACCAGGCCTGTTACAGAAGAGAGACAGCACTCTGTTAGTGTGCCTACTTCAGGAGGGAGGCCATCTTTTCTTGGTTCTACTACTAGGGGGCATTACTCAGAAGGGAAACCAACTGTGATTCGTCCGGTTGGAGCAAAACCTAATTCCACAGTTAATCCACAGAAAAACCTGCAATCTCGGTTTAGGGAGCCTGAGAAAAAGGTTCAAAAGGAAGTTGAGTTGAACTCCATACCCTCAGTTCATCCACAGAAAAACCCGCAATCCCGGTTTATTGAGCCTGAGAAGAAGGTTCAAAAGGCAGTTGAGTTGAACTCTATAGCCTCAGTTAATCCACAGAATAAACTGCAATCCCGGTTTATCAAGCCTGAGAAGAAGGTTCAAAAGGAAGTTAAGTTGAACTCCATACCCTCAGTTCATCCACAGAAAAACCTGCAATCCTGGTCTATCGAGCCTGAGAAGAAGGTTCAAAAGGCAGTTGAGTTGAACTCTATACCCTCAGTCAATCCACAGAATAAACTGCAATCGCGGTTTATCGAGCGTGAGGAGGTTCAAAAGGAAGTTGAGTTGAACTCCGTACCCTCAGTTCATCCACAGAAAAACCTGCAATCCCGGTTTATCGAGCCTGAGAAGAAGGTTAAAAAGGCAGTTGAGTTGAACTCTATACCCTCAGTTAATCCACAGAAAAAACTGCAATCCCGGTTTGTCAAGCCTGAGAAGAAGGTTCAAAAGGAAGTTGAGTTGAACTCTATACCCTCAGTCAATCACACTAATGCCAATCTTGTTGCAGAAAAGCAATCATCAAGAAAATCGGAGGCAGAAGCTTCTAGGCCCAGAGATACAGTATCAAGGAACATGAATCTTCCACAACCTGTACCTTTTAAGATGCCGGATTCTAATGGAAATGTTAACCGAGGGTTGCCTAATGGGAAAAATGTGAGTGCTTCTCTGGACAACCGGATGTTTAGTCCATCTGATAGTGCTCATAGTCAAATGGATAGGACAGCAGCTTTCTTTCCTCATGGACAGGTGCAGGGTTGTAGTGACTCCGTAC
Organism: Pyracantha coccinea; assembly: GCA_028566515.2. NCBI lineage: Eukaryota > Viridiplantae > Streptophyta > Magnoliopsida > Rosales > Rosaceae > Pyracantha > Pyracantha coccinea. The sequence goes on along the minus strand of JAOTRO020177187.1, from coordinate 3,910 downwards.
AGTTTTTGAAAAACTTGGCAGAAAAGAATCAAAAGCAACATAAATCGTCAAGTCAAAAGCTACATAAATCATCAAGTCAATCATCAGTTGATACTCAACCTATTGGGTCATCAGTTCCATCAATAAGAAGAGATGATTCTGGCAATGCTGCAGCAGCTGCTGCCCGGGCTTGGATGTCTATAGGTGCTGGAGCATTTAATCAGCCTACGGAGGATCTCACTAAACCCAAAAGTCAGATATCTGCAGATTCATTATACAACCCAGCTAGGGATTTTCAGTCACAAATTTCACGAGTTCGTGGGGAGTTTCCAATGCAATTTCAAACTCAGAACAGTTTTTCATTTCCAACCTTTTTACAACAGCCTGTTCATATGGCGAATGAAGCACATTTTCAAGGCCGACCTACAGTTTTTCCTCAGTTGCCAGGAGCTGACTTATCTAGATTTCAGGCGCAATCACCTTGGCGGGGTCTCAGTCCAAATGCTCAGCCAAGACCAAAACAGAAACAGGAAAGCCTTCCTCCAGACTTGAATATTGGTTTCCAGTCCCCTGGGTCTCCGGTAAAACAGTCCTCTAGTCTTCTGGCCGACTCTCAGCAGCCAGACCTGGCGTTGCAACTCTGAGTCTAGATACGTATTCAGAGGAATTAAACAAAGAGTAAAAGGGTGAGATGGCTCTGGCTTCTGGCCTCTTGTCTCAGGGATTTACCTCATGTCTATGGTGCCATGGTTGCATCCAGTGTGAGAATGCCAAGGATCTCGTTGTGACAGAATGATTTTAGAGGTGATGTTTAGCCATTTTTGACTTCAACAAGGAGTTGTCCACACGTAACGAAGGATTGTCTCTGGTTAGATTAGCTTGCTCGACCTGATATGATCAGCTGAGAACTTAAGAAGCTATAGGTTTAACCGAACTGCATTTTCTGGCCCAGATAAGGAATACAGACTTGCCGACGCAGGTTTTCGTCTCGGCAGAAGGAGGATCCATTTGAAGATTTATATCAAATCGCTTAGGAGCTGTTATACATCTGGTTGAGGCCTTGTACATTGTTACAGGTTGATGGGTAGAATTACTTATGTAGAATTTAGTCATTTTATGTATGTAATTGCATTGAGAATTCCACTTTATACTCCTACTACTACGCTTATAATGTACATTGTGGACTATTGCCGCTAAAATTTAATGTTTCTGTTTTTTCACGGTCACGGGTTCGGCCCATAATCTCTCTCCACAACCGGCAAACGAATGTCGTTTTGCCATCGGTGGTGCCACTGGGAGAATATCTTAGTTTCAAGAGTCATTCTTATGTACGCCTTCATCAGCTTTCACCTTACATGTAGGTGAATCAATACAAAATTTCGAAGAAGGAAAGACCAATAAGTCGTTTGGGGTTTATGAAAGATTCGATAGTGCACACCCGAAATAAAAATTTGGAAGAGGTTCGACAACACCTAACAAACATCTAGAAGAACGTCCGATAACTTTCTACTGAACGACGAGAACATTTTGCACGACAAGCCATGATATTCTCATAAAAAACTCAAAAATTTTCTACTTTTAAACATTACATGATAATTCAAATCTATAATTAGTCATAATCCAATCTCAAAATCAAAGAGTACGAATTTAAATTAGTTATATCTCGGTGTGCTTAATTGTGCTCGACCATTAAGGGTGATTGATCCCCAATTTGATTTGGAATTAAAATTCTAAAATTATGTTTAAATGAGAAGAAGTTGTTGGATAGAAAGAGAGAAAAGTGGAAGTGTGAATAGAAACTCGCTTTACGTTTCTACATATGCAGTTTCTTTTGATTTTGCGTAAGCTATGTTATGAACACAATCATTATCGTTTGACAAAAACAAATATTGAGATATTGACGAGGACAAAAAGATGACGAAACAAATTGTTCTCTATGCCGACATGCAGACATTTTAGTCCATTATCATTGTATGAGCACTACATAGTGTTTACACCAACGTTTTAAAAGGTGAAGGGGTGGCGAAGTGTTTCATTGATAGTCCCGTTTTGGCGAAAGTCTTGAGGCATGAAGTGAAGCCTCACGGGATCTAGATTTTTTAATATATATTATATATGTAATTATATATAATATAACTTTGTAAAACAATTAATCAACAATTAAACAAGCAATCATGACCAAATTGAGATTAGAATACTAAAAAACTTACTTGAATTTTGAAACAAATTATGGTGGTGTGGAGAATTTTGAAACAAATTGAAGCACGAGATTGGGTAAACTAAAAATATGGGAATATGGGCCAAATCATTGACCAAATCTACTGGAGATTATAATGTACATATAAAAGAAATTAGACTTGACCAAAATAACGCCGTGTTGAGTCAAATCATTAAAAATAAAAATAAAAAGACTTAACCAACACAACGTCGCTTTGGGTTTTTGGGTCAAGTCATAAAAAAGAAATAATAATAATTCTCTTTCTTCTTCGTGAAGATTCAGCCACTACAACAGAAAGAAAATCATATGGCAATCATTGCAACTTAAAAATAAAAAAAAATCAGAGGGCAGAGCCTCAGAGGCCGAACCTCCGATTTCGAGGGGTGCCAACAAATTTTAGTCAAGGATTTTGACCAACTCAGAACGCCCTAAGGCGTGCCTCAGCTTCCTAGGCACGCATCAACCATGTCTAGCGAGTTTTTGCCTATTCCTATTGGGCAAAAGCGATTTCACTCTCACCCCGCCTCCAAAGTCGCCTAGGCGCCCCTCGGGGTGCATTTTTTAAAACAATGGTTTACGTATAAAACTTGGTCATATTTTTTAGGGAAATACTCCAAAATGGGACAATTTCTTAATCTTGGAATCAAAATAGAACAAACCGGCCATGCACACCATGCACAAAATCAAAATTACTAAAATACCCACATATAAATGAGTTATGTCCTCCCATTTTCTGTTTTCTCTCTCTCTCTCTCTCTCTCTCTCTCTCTGCCTCACGCACTTTCTCTCCCCTTCTCACTGTGCACACACGGTGCATTGTCATCCCAACCAACATCTTCCAAATCGAAGCCACAACCAATTTCATCTCGTCCTCACGAGTCCAAAACACCTAGCCTTGTCACGAATCTCATCCCCGGTCATTGGGATTGAAGCTCAAGCAACCGCGAGTTTTCTGGCCATTTTTCTGCAACACGGCAAACAATGATGCTCGAGACCACCACCATTGGACTCGAATCAACAGTGGGAACAAAGCCCAGTCATTAAATGCTGATGTTTTGTTGGATAAATTTTTCAGGATTTGCTCACTGTATGTACACAACATGCACATGCAATGCTCACAGATCTGAGCCAATCCAAAAACTTAGAAGTTAAATTAAGGTTTGTGTTTCATGTTGGGGCATATAAGTTGTGGAATAAATTTCAAGTTTTGACATGCTACAAAACTGGAATGGGACAATTTTTGGTTCAAGTGTCCAATTGTAGAAATTTGTGAATTTTTTTTTTGTAATGTGCATGCTGGGTGCATATATTGTGCATGGCTATATCTTAATACAAGAAGTGGGAATGTTCACTAGTTATGATGATTGTTTTCATAACTCACTAGTTATGAAAAAATCTATTTTAAATAAACCAATTTTTATTTAATTGTACATAACATTTAGCAGCACAGAAAACTAATAGCTGAGTGTGAAAATAAAAAATTTAATAATTGTTGAAATTAAATTAAACAGCTAAAACACTAGCACTTGTACATTAGCATTGAAACATGCTGAGAATTCTGCAGCACGAGAAATCGGGGGATGTTCATACACATTCACATGATATCAGTCTGACATTTCATTTCCTACTGCCTGACCTTGAATGTGCAAAACCAAAAACGCCATGTGCGATTTCACGGCAAAAATAAATGGATAATACATGCAGAATTGCTGG
>JAOTRO020177178.1:0-11672 GCA_028566515.2 Pyracantha coccinea | reverse complement strand
CTTCCACCAACTTAAGGAACAACCTTCTTTGCTAGAGTTTTCTAGCATATTCCCATTATAGAATATTCTAGAGAAACTCATGCATGTTTGAACTAGAATAATCTAGTTCCTTTGTACCCACTTATCTTAATGGGCTGGTGTTGATCTTTAACAAATGGATGGTGTCGTTTCTGTATTTTGCTTTCCACTAATTCCCAGAAAATAAAAGCTTGCTTGCGGTTAAACTTGCATATACCATTGGAGTTAAGGATCTTCATTTTCCTAGTCTCTATTGTCTTTTTTTTTTCCCTCGTGATAGGGAGACATCAGTTCATATAAAAAAATTAATTCCCAGGGCAGATATAAGGAATATTGTTTAACTTATGATTAAGAAACTGTACTTTCCTCTTGGTCTATTGGATTGATTCTTGTGTGCGAGAGACGGAGGAGGGGTGGTGTGAGAGACGGTGGGGTCAAAAAATAGGGTAAGGGAGATAAATTCTCTATCACCCTGATTTGAGGCGCTCACCAACGTTGCTCTCGATAAAATTCAGGTTGTTTTGCGTGAACTTGTCAAACAAGCCCTCCTCTCTAAACTACCCTCGTGCATAAATCGATTTGTACCTTAGTTAAAGGATTCAAAACTTCAAAATCACTATCCATCTATCAAACAGAGCTTGCTTTTTCTATGAGAGTGACTTACGAGTTTTTATCAGAATAGAACGTGAGAGAAAGATTTTTATTTTTTAACAACTAAAAGTAAAACCATTATACTAAAAGTATCTCATAGATGTTACATTCGCACACATTTAGATATAACACCAGTACGTAAGAGTACAATATTTATTTTGAATCAAGTAGAAGCTCCTGCTTCTTCCAGCAGTTTCAACTTTGTGATGTAGTCGCCCATGGCTTCCTCCTTGGATTTCCATTCGACAGCCTTTCATGCATCCGACTTTGCTTTGTCCCTTGTATGGAAAATTCCCGGGCAGCTGGTGTTCACAGCTCCGACAATGGCTTGCTTGTACAACCTATAGGTGATGAACTTGTTCTCATTGATTGTTGACTCGGGAAGGGTCTTCGCTTTCTCTGTGTATTCATCAAACTTCTCCTTCAAACTCATTTGGTTGATCTGCGAAACTGATTCTGGTTTCGTTTGGATTGACCTATGGAGTGTGAGTGCCGTGTAGAAGAAAGATTATGTGATGGTTATGTTTTAATTATTAGATGTGAGTTTATTGATAAATCTTATTTTTATTGTTAATTTTATTTTGTACGTAATGATAATTATGCAATAGGATAATAAAAACATCATATTTAAAATTCAAGTTTGATGTAGAAAGAGTTTATATGAGTTCAAATAAAATTTTCCACTAAATTTTTGCTACTTTCAGTCGTTCACCCTGATCTCTTTAATGCATTATAACCCCCCACAACCATTGATTATCAGAAATCGTACACCAAACCATGAAATGATTTACCATAGCACACTTCTTTGAAATGTACAATATATGCATGGTGAGCCAGGATTTTTAAATAATCAGTCATGATTTTGATCAGAAAAAACTTTATTGAACCATTTTTGTTGAGCACTTGGTAGAAAAGTGTCAATGCTTATGCCAGTATATGTCAACAACTATTATGATATGTAGAGGCTTTTCAAGATTGGCTACAGAAAACTGTTGAGTATTGTTGAAGACTGTCAAGACTTGTCAAATGAGGCATTTCATCGACTATTTGTTGCGCACAATAGAGTCACACACAAGAAGAGATGAAAGGAAGACAAGGAGGATAAAAAAGAGAGGAGAAGAAGTAGGAGTAGGTTGTAATTTAGTTTTCCTAAATGTTTACAGGATCAAATACAATACACATACAAATATACATAAGGTTTTTGAAATTCTTGAAATTAAGGATAACAATTACCTCATGTTGTTAGCTACTCAAGCCCAAGAGAAGAGCCCAATCCAAAAGACTAGTCCAATAGGTGGGAAGACCCCTTACATTTAAGTACCACTACACAATTTCTTGTGTAGCCGATATGGATATGGGATCATAACACATGCCGACTCGACGCCGCATGATTTTCTTTCAAATTAAGTGGGACTATTAAATGGCTTTTATTAACAATATCTAGGTGAGAAAAATAAGTGAATGTGACATCATTGCTAACGTACATATGCACCTTGAATTGTCTCAGTTGTTGACTCTTGACTCTATCGCCCAAATATCATAGCTTAAGCGAGAAAAGCCAATACTCCCTTAAAATTATGACCTTGTATCTCCACCAAGTCGGTTGTTGGGCATAATTATAAATACATTTAGGAACCACAACACAAGATAAGAAAAATGGCAGAAGTGAAACTACTAGGAGCCTGGCCTAGTCCCTATGTTCAAAGGGTTATATGGGCTTTAAAACTCAAGGGTGTGGAGTTTGAAAATGTAGAAGAGGATGTGTTATTCAACAAGAGTGATGAGCTTCTCAGGTACAACCCAGTACACAAGAAGATTCCTGTTTTTGTTCACAATGGAAAACCAGTTGCAGAATCCATTGTCATTCTTGAGTACATTGAAGAGGCATGGCCACACAACCCCTTGCTTCCCAAAGACCCTCATCTCAGAGCCGAAGCTCGGTTCTGGGCAAAGTTCGGAGAGGACAAGGTAAATTTTGTGCAGTTAGACTATTTGACATATTATGTTGTATTTGAATATGTTATCGAGCTTTATGATCGATGATGACATAAAATGCTAGACTGTCTAGAAACATAACCTTTTTATGTGAACGCCAACTAACACATGTTTTGTCCAACCTAGGACCGAGCTTTCCGCGGCTTCTTTTTTGTCACTGGAGAAGAACAAGTTAAGGCTGTCAAAGAATCGCAGGAAAATCTTAAAATCTTGGAAGAGCATGGCCTGGGAAACAAGAAGTTCTTCGGCGGTGAAGAGATTGGATTGGTCGATTTGGCTTTTGGGTGGATAGCTTGGTGGCTGGAAGCCTGGGAGGAAGTAGCTGGGGTTAAAGTGTTTGAAGCTGATCGCTTTCCTCGCTTGCAGGCATGGATTCAAAGGTTCCGGGAGGTTCCCACAATCAAAGAGAACCTTCCTGATCGCAATGCACTGTTGAACTTTTTCAAAAGCCGAAGAGCAACGATTATTGCTTTAGCAAAACCATGAACATCACAATGCTTTCATTTCTGTATTTTACTTGTTCAATAATTCCCAGAAAATAAAAGCTCTTGAAGTTCAACTTTTGCATATATTTTCAGCAACTTAATGGGATGTGTTTATATTTCTACGGAAACGAAGAGATAAAGAAGTAGCAACCAAAGAGAGAAGGAAAATGTATGTGGAAAACAATGCACAAAAGCAAGCAGTGGCACAAATGCAAAAAAAATTAAAAGACGCAGTCGCTCGCTCCCGACTTTATTTTTCTGTTCTTTTTTTTTTCTTTCAGCTAAAACAGTGAAGAACTTACACGCTATGATTGTGCGTGAAGAGAGAGACAGACATTGTTTTATGAAACATGGATTCGAAAGTTTTTCTCTTACAAACGGTACCAAAAAGTAAGAGGATGGCTTGGTTTCATCCTAAAAGGTCATCGAAAGAAGTTAAAAATATATAATTTGAAGACTAAGGGGTAGGTTTATATGGAATGTTACTTTAAGGTCGAATAAGATGGCATATTATAATTAGTAATCTCCACCTAACCTACTTTACAGATTGGTTGGAGCCGATGCAAGTTAGAACTGCATCCAACCAGCTAGAGTAAGAAGATAAACACAAGCAAAAACGAATATGGAGGAAGTGAAGGTACTAGGGTTCTTGACAAGTTCAACTGCTTACAGGGTTATATGGGCTCTGAATCTCAAGGGAATCAAATATGAATATCTAGAAGACGACATTTTTAACGAGAGTGATTTGCTTCTTCGCTTAACCTGGTGCATAAAAAGGTTCCAGTGTTTGTCCATGGAGGAGAAACTATTGCAGAGTCCATTGTTATTCTCTAGTACATTGAAGGGACATGGCCGCAGAACCCTCTGCTGCCAAATGACCCTCATGCAAGGGCCGTGGCTAGGTTTTGGACAAAGTGTGGAGATGACAAGGTAATCCTACCTCCCTAACTCTAACCTCGTTGGACATAACTTGGATGAACTAATAACAAGCTGTTTTCTTGCCTAGAGATTCTCAGACTGATATAATATGACGGCTTCACTGACTAGTTTTCTTTTGAGTAATTCAGAAGGCAAACTTTTGGGATTTCTTCAAAGGTGCTGGAGAAGAGCAAGCAAGAGCAGCTAAAGATGCCCAAGAACATCTGAGAATCTTAGAAGAGCATGGCCTTGGTGAGAAGAAGTTTTTTTTTTTTTTAACAGAAATGAGATGGGAATGATGGACTTATCTTTTGGATGGATAGCATTCTGGCTTGAGGCCAGGGAAGAAGCAGCTGGTGTACAAGTGTTGGAAGTCGATAGCTTCCCATGCTTGCAGGCATAGATTAAAATTTTCAAGGAAGTTCCTGTGTTAATAGAAAATCATCCTGATCCAAGTCATCCGTTAGCCTATTTTAAACCCTAAGGGAGATGTATACGAAGCCAACTTGTTGATATCTACGTCAGCACAGCATGTGAACCAAACACGAATAAAGGTTAAAAAATAAGGAGTCGTATCAGATATAAAAAAATAAAAAATAAAAAAAGCAATAGCTTCTCAATTCCATATGTCAATAGTTTCAACATCTAGTGTACCTTTGAAACTCTGCATAAGCTTCATAAACCCTTCATTAACTGTCAAATCATAAAGGTTTTATGAAAATGAATTCATGCTCACAATATATTTTCTTTGATCATTGAAACCTGTAGAGGTAGAAATCGTGCTTCTGTTCTTTCAAATAATCAGAGACTGCAAGGAGATCAGGCTCCGTGAGTGAATGCATGCTGGGTTGTGGGGCTTAGCTTTGTGTATTTTTAGCACTCACTTCTGAGAGCAAAGTTTCAAGTTCACCTTTTCGGTATAACTTCACAGTATCTGCACATCAGAAGTATGAGCAACGTTAGACATTAATATATTTTCCCTTTGTTCAACTTTGTTCTCTTTAAGGTTTTCCTTTGTCACGGGAGATTTTATAACTAGCCAGCATGGCCAGCACGAATATAAACAACTGTTGAATAAAAAAGAGAAGAGTTCTTTACACTGCGTATTGCCTGTGCTTTTTTAACTTTCTTGTCACATTGGTCTTCTATGTTTTAAAGAGTCTATGATCACATACTGTCAGATGGAATTCAACCCTAAACTTCCCACTAGCTTTTAACTAAAATAATTAAAAATTATTTTGCTAAAGAGCAGTGCTATGAAAGATGACAATGTTCATATGAGTATTATACCTGTACAACCACCAATGTGTTTCCCACCTGCATGGAAAGGAACAGAAGTGTGAGCTTTATTATTATTATTAAAAAGGCCAATAAGATCTATAATTGAAATTGCAATATGACAAACTTATAATGTGTTCAAACACATTAGTTGGTAACATCTTTCCTCAGATAATGCCTATCAGTGAATGAAGCCACTATTGAGAAATTATACCGACGAAGGAATTACTATGAAGTCAAAATCTAACAAACAAAATTTCCTTTTCTAGCAGTTTACTATATTGCCTGAACTTGAAAATGTTAACCATTTTGAGATTTACATTTAACAGCTTCTAAAGATATAAAGTAAATATTGTTAGCGTGTGACTCACGCCCTTACACTGTTGACCATTAACAGGGGAACAAATTTTCAAGCATTGACTCAAGTCATCTCCAAACTGTTAAAGAACCCAAGTTCATTTCATTTCTATTCCGGCAACTGCCCAGTAACAAAACAACGAGTGAAAAAGAGAGTTTGAGGAGGTTTCTTTAGCCTTTACTTACTTTGCTTGTAGCCTTGGAGGATGAGATTAGTATTTCAAAATAAAACAATGAAGGGAATATAACATTGAGACTGAGTTTGGAGAAAAGAATGTCAAAAAAGAAGATTGAGTGTTTGACAAAAGAATGTCAAAAAAGAAGATTGAGTGTTTGACAAAAGAATGGAAAGAAGGATTCAGTAATTCTCCTTTAGGTTAACATTCAAACTTTAAATAAAACAAAAGGCCTACCCCAAATTACAAACGGATAACATCCATAATACTACGACTCTAGGTTTGTTGGGGAAGATAAACAATTTGTTGATCAAAGATTACGTTGTTCATCAACAACGGGTGATTCCACATTTTTTGAAATTCACCATTGCACTTATCAAATGACAAATTAATGAACTACAATGTATAATAAGAATTAAGGACAACTGAACTTGTACAAAATTGCAATAAACATCATGTCCAGATACTATAAAAAGAAATATTTGTTTTAAGCCACCCAGAGCTGCAGCCTAGAGTAGCCTAAACAGGGATCCACCCTTGGATCCATGAATCGGGTTGTCAATTGAGCAGAACAGAACATGTTTGAGATGTTATAGGTTAACCAATAAGAATTACAGAGTTGCTTACCGATAAAAACATTTGGGACAGTATGTTGTCCTGTAAGCCTCTCCAATACCTTTTGCAGCTGTGGTCCTTGGGGACCTGTAGAAGAGAAATAGCTTTCAAATTCAGCGATGGAATCAAACAATGACTTTTCGACATTAAAACTAAGCCAAACATAACCTATTAAGTGCGGAAATAAACCACTATGAACTTTGTGCATAAAAGCACACTTAGTTTCTTGATTCTAGAAACATTTCGATCATCCTGAAATCCCCAGAAATGTGAGGACATTCCCAGAACCTTTCTGTTTCGAAAGGTGAATGGAGCTTGACAAGTTGCTCTTGAAACTATTCACTATTCACACATTGTATACATAATCAGCTGGCCTACCATCAAATTTTACAATCCAACTATGCTACCACATTGTCAAGCACAGAAAACTGAAGCTCTTTTAACAATTTACATTAAACCTGACTCAACTGCAAACTCAAGCATTGCCATGTAACGGATAGTACATAATTCATACCCAGTTCATCCAATTCAATCACGATCGGCTCCACACCAAGCCTTTTAAATAACGATTTCACCTCAGATGAGTACCTTCAAACACAATTTCCAGAAAAACCCAATTCAAATTTCTCGAAAAGAAACCAAATTTACAGCAAAATCAACTCCCAAATTGCAAATTTACGAAATTGAATAGCAATGGAGATTTGATAAGATGCACTCACGAACACCAAGTTTTGGAATAGACGACAACTGGGTTCTCATCCACCGTCTTCTTAACGCTCTCTTCGAGCCGGGAACCGAAGGAGGAGGAAGCCATGGCCTGAACCGACATGGGTCTCCATCGTCTCGCGCCGCCATGGACGCTGGAAAGGTTGTTGCTCGAGCTACCTCCCGGACTGCAACTGTTGTTGAAGGGAACACAGCAAATGGATGACTTGTTTGCAGAGGAAAGAATGCGAGGGGAATTTAGAGAAACGGATGCGAAATTGGTGAGATTATATGAAACTGCCATTGCTGTTGCTGCTCTCTCTCTCTGTGGCTTCCGGCTTTCTTGGAGCTTTTTGCTTGGCTTTTTGGGCTATCTCACTTTGCTTTCTTCGTCCGCCTTCCTTTGTGTTCTTTTACTGGTTTGGGATTTTGACTGTTTAGATTCAGGTTCTTTGTGATTCAGTGACGGATGAAAAGTGAAAACCGAAACTGGGTTTTTTTGGCTGCTATTGGTTTGAGGCTTTTGGCAGTTGGACTGAGGAGAACACAAGCCACAGAGGCAAAGCATTAGCCTGCAAAAAGCTATGGACTTATGGGGCTTCAGGCTTTTGTACAAGGGCCATGGTAGGGAGCCTGTATGTTGCTTTGGGCCTAGGTCTCCTTTCTCCTTTTCTTTTCGATTTTGATAGGATTTAACTCCTTTTTTCTACCAAAAATAAACACCTGGGTAATTATGGAGAATAGTTCGGCTATGGAACAGATGTTCATTCTTAGAAAAAAAGAACGAAGAATCATTGATATTTCTTCAATAACCAAAGGGTTTGTAGCTCGGTGGTAGAGCATTTGACAGCAGATCAAGGAGACATTTTGTTAATATCTTGCCAACAATATATCCAAACATGGTATTCATACATTTTTGGATAAGTTTTATATTTTGGGTAAGAATCATTGATATTTCTTCGATAACCTCGCTTTTTAATAAATAAAAGACGTCTTAAACAAATATTCTTTTTTGGGTAAGAATAAAAGAAAAATGTTAGATAAGTTTTATATTTTTATATTTTTAACCATTTGATCTTTGATCAAAAATCAAGATCTAACCGTTAAAACTCGAAAAGTACCAGAAATAATGTATGACTCAGTGCTATTTAATTCCAAACCAAAGATAAGAAATAATGATACAACACATTTATGAATTGTAACTCTATGTCAGGCAAGGCTGGCTGCATGGTCAGAGACTCATTGCTGGCCGGTTTCAGGTTTAGGGTTGCAACACTTGTCTCTTCACCGCATGTGTAGTCAGTTTCTGTGCATGGTCCATAGGGGAATGGCACAACCTTAATTATGGAAACTGGCAGTTTATGCCCCACAAACAAAGGATGGGCTGCCAATTCAGGGTTGCAACCTGAGCTGAAGGTGTTTTTTGTTGACCTGCATCGTTTAATATACATGTTTCGGAATGTTGGATTTTGATCTCGATTAGTATATATATATACTTATCAAAAGGAAGTTATTATTTGTCATCTGAGTGAGTATAAGCTACTATTCTCCATTAATAATATCACGAGTAAGTTGGATATAATCAGAATAGTTCAAGGGACGACGTTGGTGAAAACAGTTGATAAAAGTAAAAAAGTAGTCAAAATCAAGGTACCGGAAATTTTATTTGGGTTATCTGATTGTTTCTATAGAATCATAAGTTTGGAACTTTTTGGAGGATGATTCATGTGCAAGTGTTGAAGAATATAAAATACCATATTCGAAACTTGAAAAAAGAAAATACAATATATAAGTGGTTCGATAGTTAATAACAGCTAGGGTTTTTGTGATTAAACACTAGACTTTTGATATTGAAATATTTAAGTTGGAAACAATGTCGAGTTCGTACAATTAAGTGGAAAAAGCGGAAAAGAGAACATAAAATATGTGAATGACATTTAAAGAGAATAACCATGTGACAACCTCTTACAAATGGAATCTAGAGTTCCAGCAAACCACTGCACCACTCAATTCAAATTATACTTAGAAAGTACTCAGTGCATGCAGCTGGAGTTCGTGAAAGTAACATGACATTTGAAAGAGAACTAAAACTTTAACGACTAATTTCAGACTCTCTGGCCTTATGTGCTGCCGTTCATGATTGATATTTTAGGGTTACAATCAGAGACCCTACTGGCCCAAAATGAATTGCTGCATTTCTTTTACTTTAAGGTCCAAGAATAGGTCCACTAACACCAGGCTGCGCAGAAGACGCATGTGAAGTGAAGGAACAAAGTCTAATTTTTCACTTGTGCAATAATAAGCAGAAGAGAAATTTGATGTGATTGTGGCAGAGAAGAACCGTGGCCATCCCCATGTGTTATTTTTAATGTTACTGGCAGAAAATGTCTGTTTATTGAGATGATGTTGGAAAATAACAGAGAGAAAAGAACAAAAAATAACTGGATCTGTTATCCGCAGCCAAGTTTTTTGACGAAGGCTCAGTTTTCTCATGTGAGTTGAGGTGGTGGTGGTGAAAGAATTGAAAGAGCATCGTTCATTCTCTCAGTTGAAATCCTTTTTTGGGATTTTGAATTCAGCTGCAGCATGGGGTTCTCATGTGGGGTGTTTTCTACAGACTTGGTCTTTTGTATGGTGAAGAGTAAAAGCCTAATGGCTGGCTGCCTCATACAGTTTTTTACTCGATGGATATGGTTTTGTGTGTATGTGAATGTACTTATTATATGTGTAAACTTTTATATGACGAGAAGTCACTGTAGCAATATCTCAAGCCAATCTTGTATATGTTTGCCATTGTGGAAAAACTAAAAAACATAGCAGTGCATAATTGACTTTAAACATATACTCAAATGATAACATTCTCGATAGGTAAGTGTCTCTTGTGCCAACAACACTTTCTTCAAATATATTTGTGCATCTTTATTTCTTAGTCTGCTTTCATGTGCTATATTACAGTGCATCAAAAGCAGAAGCTATTAAAAACCAATAATTTTGATTTGCTTCAATCACATTATTTGGAGATATCTGACAGCAAAAGAAAAGAAAAAAAAGGAATTATGGTTCTGTACTTTATAGGTCTACCTAAAAATCCCACTAAAATACATAATGTCAGTATAGATATTATATGTACATCTTCACAAGTTTTTCACTGAGATTTACTTGGGTAGATTTTTGGCAGTAAACCTAGCTATATCGTATCTTTTGTCTTTGTGCAGAAAACAGAAGAAATTGATGTTTGGTTTGATTTCTATTTGTGCAGAAACCTAGCTATATCCAATAATCTGTCTTCTGCACCAATCAATTACATTCAATGAGGTTGATTTTTTCCCTTATTAGAGAATATTGCTGGAACATAATTATGGTAAGAACTAAATAAAGGCACATGAAAATTAGTTGGATATATTCAAAGAAGTTTTTTTGTCCCCCTTGTGTGGATTATTGATTCAGTTAACAAATAATGAGGTTGATATTTTCTTGACTAGAATGGTGAAGCATAGAATGTGTAAGAACTAAATCAGGCAAAGAAATTAGATTGAGCGTAGATTATATGTGTGGCTGCTGATGCAAAGATTTTTTTTGTGGATGAAAGGAACTTGAGCAGTTTTATCAAGTCCTACAAAAGAACCAGCTCATTTGCACCATTGGACCTTCATAACAAAAGGGTGTTAACCTAATAAATGGAACGAAATAAAATAAAACAGAGAGGACAAAACTATATAAAAAATGAGTAATGCTAGGTAGATTAAATTTCTAAACTAAATTATGCGTCAGCAATAAGAAATAAGCTGTTAATCAACATTTGAGTAACAATTCAGTCATCAACTTTCATGTCATATAATTTACAAAATTTTATCTATAAGTTTAATCTCCGAAATATCTAATGTAACAAAATCTATTGTTTGACAACAAAAAAAAACGAAAATCTCACTAACAATACTTTTGAAAAAACAGAGGTAGTTTGAAATACCTCATTTTGTTTTTATGTATAGATACATGGGAAAGGGGAAAGGGATCCAGAGATGATCCCTTAAAATTTGATCCAACGGCTCTTTACCACCACACAGATACATATACACATACTTGACCATCATATCTAATAGAATCAAGGTTCAGCACTTGTACACCAGGCCAGGAAGAAGACCAGTGCAAAATTCATGCAAAAATCGTGTTTAAACTTTGTATTTGGGCCCAACCAATTAGAGCATTTTTAGTCATTTTTTTAATTTGACCATTTGTAACATGACATATATTTGTTTCTACTCATGTGTTCCGTATTTGAGACTTCCCCTCTCCTTAATAATGACAAATTTTGAAAGAAAAAGAAACGAGAAATCTGGGATACTTTTGTAAAGAGTAATTTTATTTAGACCCAACAAAACTCTTTTTACACCCAGCAACAAAAAAATTTCTCTGTAATTCCTATTTTACCCCTTATACAAAATAAAATAAGAAAATGAAAATTAAATATCTTTCT
>JAOTRO020177155.1:0-11679 GCA_028566515.2 Pyracantha coccinea | reverse complement strand
AAAATAAAAAATAAATCGATTTATGGTTAAGGAAATAGAATTGGGAAATTTTAAAGTTTTGTTTTTGGAAATTATTATAATTTACATATTTGGATTATTGAGATTTTATGTTATTTTTCGTGAAATTATATTAATTTACTTGAGTTTAGTTTTAAATTAAACAAGTTACGAAGTTCGAAGTTGGAAATAAATTATTTAAAAATCGTAGACCTTTTAAGGTCACATTTATATTTTTGAATAGAGCTCGATCTCACGAACTTGTGGGAGCAAATTGTAAGATCCCACATCGTCTAGGGGAGTGATCCTTATATGTATATTCTCATCTCTACCTAGCACGAGGCATTTTGGGAGCTCACTGGCTTCGGATTCCATCGGAACTCCGAAGTTAAGCGAGTAGCGCGCGAGAGCACTCCCATGATGGGTGACCCACTGGAAAGTTCTCGTGTGAGTTCCCAGAAACAAAATCGTGAGGGCGTAGTCGGGGCCCAAAGCGGACAATATTGTGCTACGGTGGTGAAGCGGGCCTGAGATGTGGTGGATCCCGGGCCGGGATGTGACATCTGTCTTGTGTCCTTGTGACTAATCTGAAATATTGAGCGGTTAATTTGGCTTGTGTCATGTATACTTGTGATGTGTTGGCACAAATACAATACAATGAGAACCATATTCAATTACCTCGAAACTTACCAGCAATGGGGTCTATATATTGTGAGACATCATGACTGAGGTATACTATTCAACATTGAGCAGGCCCCGTTTTCCTCGTTGGAGTGAGAAAGCATGGGGAACGAATGTGATTAGATACCCTAGTAGTCCATGCCGTAAACGATGAGTGTTCACCTTTGGTTTACGTAGATTAGGGCCCCAGCTAACACGTGAAACACTTCGTCTGAGGAGTACGATCGACAAATCGGATTCGTTCAAAGAGAATCCTTCAATGACAACAGCTACCACTAAACTGAACGCTATATCTATACCAGAATTTCTTTTTCCATCCATAACAAAGAATCAAATAACTCTCTATCCCTAAAAAACACAAATCTCTCATCTTATATTTGTGTAAACGAATCAAGGGGCATTTTTCAAGACACGAACTTTACATGCATCCTAAAAATGAAATGTGAGCTTGCAGATTAGCAAGTTGAAATTACCCAAATTGAAACCCCAAAATTGGGACAAATGCCGTGGTCCTCATGGACACAAGTCTTGGTGGAGTAAAAAAGGCCTCAATTTGGCATGGCAATGTAACCTAGTGTCCAACTAAAAAGCAAACCATTGAAGGTTTTGAGGAGAAATATGCAATGCTTCTTAAGTTGGACCACAAACATTCTTCCAATCTACCAGACCTAAGCAATGAACATCCATTGGAGAAGAAACCCCCTTTTTGTTATACAAAAATACACCCTCTATGAAACCCTATAAAAGCTTATGGCTATGGATGTCTCAAAGCAAGCACAAAACCCACGTTGGGGGCAACATTCTTGACCTTAAAAAAAAAAGTCTTCCAAACATTCTTACCAATTGTGAAAACACAACCACATATGGTTCACAAGTCAAGTATCACTTAATGCCAGTGAATTTTTTTTATTTTTTATTTACTTATAAGTGAGAGGTTTTCGGTTTGATTTTCGTCGACTAGTTCACTGTGTTGTTTAGTTCAAATCTTTCACTTTTAATGTAAATACACATCGTATTAAAAAAATTCACAAATCAAATAAAGAAGTGAAAAAAACTTACAACCCAAACTGCATTATCCTCTTTTATGGATTTATTTTGTTGGGTTCTTTAACCGCCTGGGTTTACATGAAACCTAACTTGGAGAGAGAATTGGAAGAATTTAGAGAGAGAAAGCTTGGCAGGGGCAGTGTAGGGAATTTGGGTGTGAGTGGGTGACCAAGTATAATCCAAAGCCACAGCCTGAGTGCCCCTCCCCAAGTCCCCAAGCAAAGGGCTGAGTCGGCCTTGGATTTTGGGGTAAAAAGCCGCTCGACACACACAGCCAACCTCTCCTTCTCTCTCTCTCTCTCTCTCTCTCTCTCTCTTATATCGCTCTCTCTCACTCTTATATCACTCCACTTTATTCTCTCTTCAAAATTCGATACTTTGTTTGCTCTGTACCCATAACGAGGTTTTTCTCACAGACAACTCCCACATTCTCACTCTCTCTCTCTCCCTCTCTCTCTCTCTCTAGGAATCCTGCATGGTCTTGATTTATCATTAGAAGGGCTGTGTCCTCTGTTTCTTCCGCTTTGAGTTTCCTCTGTTTTCTCTCCTTCCAAACGCAGAAGAGGGAGTGCAGGAGAAAAGTACCCAGTGGGGTATTTTGGATTTTAACTTTCTGCTTGGAAGCCGGGAAAATAAAATGCCCACTTGGGTTCCCTTCATTGCTTGAGAAAACAGGGGATTTTTCCACTACCCATTTTTGTTCTCTTCTTCTTCTCAAGTAATCAGGGAGCTTTTCCCATTGTTTCCCTGAAAAAACCAGAGCTTTTGAGCCCATTTTTCTTCCTGGGTTTTAATTTTGTTGGTAATCTTCTTCTTTCTCCACCCGCATTCATTGCTGTAAGTACAGATATCCATTTATGAAGCAGTGAAACGATGAGAGATGAGAATTCCAAGAAAAGCAAGGTTTGATAAATTGCCACCACATTTCCATTTTTTTTCTGCATTTTTGTTCTGAGATTGCTGACTTTTCTTGTGCTATTTTCTGAAGCTTTCATGGCCCAAGACACTGGTTAAAAAATGGTTCAACATCAAGAGCAAAGCCGAGGACTTCGATGCAGACGACGCCGTTTATGGAGGTCATTGTCACATACATGCATTGACTTGGATTCTATAAAAAATTTGGGCTTTCTGATTTGGGAATCCTGGATTTTAATCAGGATACAAAAAAAGGGATTTCTCTGCATTTTGAGATTCTTCTCTGCTCTGAACATTCTTGCATTGCTCTAATCTGCATCACTGCAATTTTGGGTACAAAAAATTTCAGATTTTAATGGACTCTGCAGCTTCAAGATCTGCCATTTGTTTTCTTCCTCTTTTCTGAAACAGTTTCTTTTAATTATTATTAATATTTATATTTTCTTTATTTATTTTGCAACTTGAAAATTGTTCTTATTGTTTTGTTTTTGTTTTCTTGTGGTGGTTTTTGAATCATCTGAATGTATCAACAGTGGAAAAAGCTCAGCTTTAACAACTTTATGGGGCTATCTTTTTCAGGTGGTGATGGAGAGTGGAGGAACGACTATTCAGAGAGGGAAGCATGCACAACCAAGAAAAGCAAAACAGGTTCAGTTTTTGCTTTGGACCACAAAATTCTTAGCATAAGAAGACAATCATATTTTTTGTTTAGAATCTCCTAATTTTATGGCCAGTTCTCTAATTTTTTACTAATCCCTCTTAAACCCCAATTAAATCCACAGAAAGATTGAGCAAGAGGCATTCGGATAGAATCCGGCGGGGTAAGATTGATATGGAAGCATCACAAGTTACTGATGTACATAATTATAGGTATGAAATGAAACTGGAATTGTCATGTAATTAAGCACTTCTACTTTGTGGATGAATAGATTTAATCCGAAATTTTCGGGCCAAGTTTTCTTCGTTTGTAATATGTATTGGTGTTCAACGGGGCACAGGATCTTTGTAGCTACATGGAACGTGGCTGGAAAATCTCCTCCAAGTTGTTTGAATCTCGAAGATTGGCTTCATACCTCTCTTCCTGCTGATATCTATGTTCTTGGGTAAGTTCTTGTGTATATAGATATGTTCTCTCTAATATGTGCAAAGTTTTTGTGTGGTAATAGAATCCTCATCAATCCTTTTGGTTTCCAGGTTTCAAGAAATAGTTCCTTTGAATGCCGGCAATGTTTTAGGCACGGAAGACATCGGGCCAGCTAAAAAGTGGCTAGCTCTTATAAGGAAGACTCTAAATAATCTTCCAGGAACAAGCGGTGCTTGCCTTACACCTTCACCAGTTTCTGATCCGATTGTAGAATTAGATGCGGACTTTGAGGGATCAACTAGGCAGAAGGCTTCCTCTTTCTTTCACCGCAGGTCCTTCCAATCCTTGAGCCGCAGCATGAGAATGGACAACGACATGTCAATGCCACAACCAGGACATGATAGGCGATTCAGCGTTTGTGATCAGGTTATGTTCGGGCACAGACCAAGTGATTATGATCCTAATTATAGATGGGGTTCCTCTGATGATGAGAATGTACCTGGTGATTCATCTGTTGTGACACATTATTCACCAATGTCCAACAGTGGGTCTTTCTCAATGGAGGATAGAGATAGACAGCTAGGCCACTCGAGATACTGCTTGGTTGCCAGCAAACAAATGGTTGGTATATTTTTGACAGTGTGGGTAAAAAGCGATCTGCGAGATGATGTTCGCAATTTGAAAGTGTCTTGTGTTGGAAGAGGATTAATGGGCTATCTCGGAAATAAGGTACAATAGCTTCTATGGTATATATGTTGAATTTCTAGTAGACGCAGCAATTTCATTCTCTTGAATTTTCCAGGGTTCAATTTCCATTAGCATGTCTTTGCATCAAACAAGCTTTTGCTTCATCTGTACTCATCTGACCTCGGGGCAGAAGGAAGGAGATGAACTCCGTAGAAATTCCGATGTCATGGAGATCCTTAGGAAGACAAGGTTTCCCTGGGTTCATGGCATGGGAGACGAAAACTCTCCTCAGACTATACTAGAGCATGAGTAAGTCCCCCTTTTGTCGAGTTTCTTTATGTACTAAGTCTTGCTGTTCTTTCTCTTTGAAGTTGATAATTTTTAAGAAACTAGCCTTAGAGTGAATAAGTTCAAATATTATTTTCCTTGTGCAGTCGAATTATTTGGCTTGGGGATTTGAATTATCGCATTGCCCTTTCTTACCGCTCTGCAAAAGCTCTTGTTGAGATGCGCAACTGGAGGGCATTGTTAGAGAATGACCAGGTGTGCTACCTATTCCACTACAAGCATTGGGCTTTTCTTTCAAATGTGTTAGTCTTGTGTACCCCCATGGGGCGAAAAAGAAAAGGAAAGAAAAAAAGAGTTGTGGTCTTTTTTGACTTGCTTTCGAATGGCTTGTATCTGAAATTTTGATGGTTTATACTCTTAGCTACGAATAGAGCAAAGAAGAGGACGCGTCTTTGACGGTTGGAATGAAGGGAGGATATATTTCCCTCCGACTTACAAGTATTTAAATAATTCAGATCGGTATGCAGGTGATGATAGGCACGCCAAGGAGAAGCGAAGAACTCCAGCATGGTAATAACAAATCTCTTGTGGAATTCTTTTTAAGAGTAATTAAACATGGAAAAGTTATCAGGCATTTAGAAAAACATTTCGTTTTTGTGCATTTATGAAAATCTAAATCTGCTATCTGCATGTGAAGGTGTGATCGTATATTATGGTACGGAAGAGGCCTCCATCAATTATCTTATGTTCGTGGGGAGTCGAGATTCTCAGATCATAGGCCAGTCTACGGCGTATTCCTGGCAGAGGTTGAGTCCATTAACCAAAGCCGAATAAAAAAAAGCATGAGTTGTTCCAGTTCCAGAATCGAGGTAGAGGAGCTGTTGCCACATTCTCATACATACACCGGCCTTAATTTCTATTGAAGGGTGGCCTTTCCCTTCTGATAATTCACTGTTACATGCTCAGCTCAGGACAACTGAATCAGAATTTACTTTATTGTTACATAAGGTAAAATTCTATGATCTGGTTTCCTTGCGTATTTTCACACATCACTTTATAATCGAATCTAATTTCAACGCTCTGTGTAAACAGGAAATCCTACAAACACAAAGTGTCGTTACCGAAACACAAAATGACTAGGAATTCCAACCTCGTTTCACCTCCTTAATCATTCAGGTAACTTTCGCTATCTTCCCTCATTTTAAACAATCCCACGTCATTATTACCGATAACACAAGCAAAGGGTTTTCTTTACCACACAAAAAAATGTTGTTGTCATGAAAAAGATCGAATCTTTATGCCAAGAACCCTTCCATTAGTCCTCAGTTGACTTCCAGTCATGCATTGACGCAAAAATCAAACATGTACTGAGCATATACTTTCGTAAGCATGGTCATAAAACCCGTCTTCTTTCCCGATTAAAGTTGTATTGCTGAGAAGATCTCTGTCTTGTTCTTGCTTCTTATCAGTTGAAAATTTTTTGGTCCCCCAAATTGCAAGCGGGCACAAAGCAACTGCTGATGGGGGTGATAAAGACAGTGTGTTTTGCCCACAATCCAAAAGAAGGTTGGCCTCTCACTTTCTTTCCCTTTTCACAGTTTTTGGCTGCAATTTCCTACATTCTTCTTTGTCTAATTCTCCCCATACGTTTCCTCATCACACACACACACACGGAGAGCAGGCAGGTACAAATTTAGGGTGATTTTGTTGACACCTACTGAGTAACCCCACACGTTTGCAGGTTTCAGTTCTTTTCATCCCCAAATTTCTCAATTGACAAGTTTGGAAGTTTCTGGATTTGAGTGATCTTGGTAATCAGGTAAGATTATGGAAATTGAATGTTGGTTTTGCCTTTATAAAACTGTTGGTTATTCAGCGTTAACGTCACTGAGGCAGTATCTTAAGCTAATCATAGACTTTTTAAGTTAGAAGTTAATAAATACGCATTGTAATGTGTGATTGACGTAAAATATTACTACAGTGACATTTCCGATGCATGTGAGTTTATCTCGTAAAAGAGTTGAAAGCATTCATAAGATAAGAATCTTAACTAACTACTTTGTGAATTTCTTTTTGTAGGAAGAGCTGCCCAAGTTTCGGAGGCGCCAAGTTAGTTTGACATCTAATATGTTGACAAATCTTTTTGAATAAAAAAATAAGATAAAATCATGAAGTTATCAGTGGAAAAAAGTAGAGGAGAAAATCATTGGTGTAAAGCTTAATTTTTTAATATATTTTGTTTGTACTGGATAAAGAAAAAAAGAAGTGGGAGATGTGATGGATACTCATTACTTGTGAATAGAATGGAAGAAATTGAACATCTCCTGTTTGGTTTTAAAAAAAATGGTTTTTTTAGTCAAAAAGATTTTTGAAATTGGCATAATTTCTTATTTTGATATTTGAGATTGACGATTTATAGAAGTAGTCCTTTAGTTTGTCTATTGTTAATCATTTTGGTCCTTTTATGAAAAAATCTCTATTAAATTGATGGTATTTTTGTTCAATCAATCTCTTCACTTGTTTTTCCATGTAACGGAGATTTTTTATAGAAAAATCAAAATAATTTACGGTAGATAAATTTCGGGACTACTTCTACTGATTTTTAATTTTCATGAGCAAGATGAGGAGTTATGCTAATCTTAAAAACTATTTTGACTAAAAACCTAAAATTCTTTTTCTGTTGCTTGCTTCTAATCTAATGTTTTGCCTATACAAATGAACAAATAATTTTAAATTTTTGCTCTTTTTTTTCACCAATCTTTAGGGTCATAGGGTTGCACCAGAATAGGAAAAAAACAAATTGATTTGTGAGGGCAACTCCTAACATACAATATCCTCAAGTCTTATCCATGCAATCAAGGTCAATGTTGCCTCCAACCTCGAAAGCAACTTAGATGACACGACCACATCATTTTTGTGGTATTCTGTGTAAATAATATAACGTTGTATGGACAAATATTGATACATATTTATATCATTGACAAGGAATGTCCTGGGAATGATGTACCTATGTCAAGAAAATTTTCTTATCTAGTTGGTAAAAAATGAATGATCTAGTGTCAACTATGTTTATTTGATCAGAATTATAATATTGTTTGACTCGTTACATGTGAGGAGTCGTAGAACTTGATCTTTAAATCACAATCTCATTGTGAAAAAATAACTCATTAAACTCACAAAAAACAAGAAATTTTGATCCATGTGTCAAACTGTAATTTGAAAAAGAAACCGAGAAGTAAAAATCGAATAAATTAATAGGACATGAAAACCCCCACAACTTGAAGTGCCAATACAAAGAAAAGTAGGAAGTAATTGTACTTATGGTAGAGTCTGGTAGATCAGAATTCAGACTTGTGTATGCAGAGATGGTGCAATTTATTGACCAACAACAACCCATTTTTGTACATACACGTTTTTATAATACAAATTAAATTTCCGGAAGAACAGAATTTAAATTCCAACAAACCAAAACAAAAACAACCAAATCTCATTCAATATCATGTGAGCTAAAGTTTTTACTCACCCTGTCAATTTATTTTGAGTCGAAAATGATTTTTTTATTTATTTTTATGATGCGCTTCGTGAATTTTTTTGTAAAACGCTAATGTTCACTTTGTTTAATTGTCGATATATCATCTATAGATTTAACCTAAACGACCACATTGGTATTCTTTGTTGTATGTGTATGGACTATGGAGGAATATCATGGCATGGGAATAGGATGACATACACTCACTTTTTTCCGTTAAAATGAGATTAGTTGGTGGTTTCATCATATCAATCGACTACTCTGGGAGTTAAAAAACTCAATAATCATTTTAGCCTCTTTCTAACAACTATCGTGTGATTCATCAGCGTTAGTAATTAAACCCAAGACATGTTATGTGTAATATGAGTCTGGAATTCGTCCTCATAAATATATGAATTCCAAAAAAGAGAGAGAGAAATTAATAGGTACTTGTTCATTCCCAAATAAAAGTAAAAATAAAAAGAAATTAATTAATAGTAGTGACCACTACTACCCGATCCCTTTCATCTGAGCCTACTGACCACACAATCCGGATCTTTGAAATTTGATCCAACGGCTAAAGTTATTATAACTTTTAATGAGGCTCCTGTTTTTAACCGTTTGATCAAATTTCAAGAATTCGAATTATGTGATCAGTAGGTTGAGATGAAAAGAGATCATCTCCGGATACCTTTCCTATTACGAGTACCAGAAGTGCCATTTTTTTCACATAAAACTTTGTTAACAGTGTTGAAAGTATGCTCCATTTTTACCCAAAGGTGAAAAAGGTCAAAATTTTACTGAAATCCACGCGCTTGAAAATGGCCTTTGTTCCCAAAAACCAAGACCCGTCTCCGTCTCCGTCTCCGTCTCCGTCTCACTGGATTTTCCGTGCTCCAGTTAAACCTACTTACCTTTCTTCTGTCACTCGCTCAATATGCGCGTGCAGCACACTGTCAGGTTGGTTTTAGGCTTATGTCATTTTCCCATTTTGCCGTCTCGATTTTCAGTTTTAGTTGTTAATCCTATGTTTGGATAAGAGAAATAAATTTGAAATTTGGATAAAAATTAGAATTTATAAATTGACATGTACCAATTTCCTTGTTTGGATCCATAAACATAGAAATTTAGAATTTCCGCGTGGAAAAAAAACTTGGAATTTGGAACCTCCAATTCTCAAGTTTAAATTCCATGTAAATATGTGTCATTTTGCAATTCTATGATTCAGAGTTTAAAAATAACAAATTTTGTATTCAATTCCATTGTTCTTTTAGGTTAACCAAGTAAGAAAATTCACAAATTCTAGAAAATAAATCTCATCATTTCAATTTTCGTCATTTTAAAATTTCTTAGTAATCTTAAATTTCTTCATCCAAATATAGTGTTAGTTCTTTAAAAGTGTGGAAAACGTATCTTCAGTTTTCAAATTTATCATACATTTTGTTAGTTTTCCACCCATAAAAACGAATGGAAATCATTTTCAATTTGATGAAAAATTGGACATATTTGACAATTCAAGAGAATTGTAACATTTTAAATGAGTTAGAGGACTTAAAATTGAATTCAGAGTTTTCGATATGAGTTAGACTAGTTAGATAAAAGTAGTGTGATTATCAGCCACTAAAGTTTACTTATAATATCAACTTATAAAAAAATCAAACTAAAAGCTCAAGTGACCATCAAAATACAAACTTAATTAAGTTGCGAGAAAAATTTATAAACGGTGAAAAAAGTTGAGGTTGTACCATAAAACCAATTGGTAATATGGGGAATAGTCCAATCTCTTATAAGTCCTTGCATTGTTAGGTCACTCACCATTGGTACTTTGTCCTCATATTCCCACAAACGGCATTTTGATTACATGGTTGGTTGGGTCATTTCACAAAGGAATGAAATAATTTAGTATCATTTTGCCTACTTATGTAAAATGAGAAATGCTAAGGATACTCTTAAATTAAGATTTTCAATAGATTTTCTGTCACCTCACAGTTTAATATTAATTTTTATACCAACATCATAAAACATTGTTCTAAAAATATGAGACGATAAAAATTTCATACAGAGTCTCACTATTAAGAAATTCCCCATAGCATTTCTCATGTAAAATTGGTCAAGCTAGCCTATTATTGGGGAGCTCCATCTCCAAGATGATTACCAAAACACATTTACAGGAAGCTGGAGTGGGGAATGTAAAAGGGAGTTGATCGAGGTGACAAAAATGTGGCCTACAAATTCTGCCATGTGGCAATTGAGAGCCGCACAGGATTTGTCGACTTGGACACATCATTCAAGTCATGGAGATTCCCTGCCTCCTGTTATGATTCTTTTTCACTTTTTTTTTTTCTTTCTGGCTGCTGTTTCACATCTACTTTTTAAAGTATACAGTAAAAATAGGTGTGCGTTATGCTATCCACACATTTTATTTTACTTATTACACATTATTTGTTAATTTCTACCAGTTGATTTTCTTCAATTCATTCAATCCGACTGTCAAAAATTAAAAAGGTGTGTGAAAAATAAAATAAAATGTGTGAATATCATACCCCTAAAAATAACTATTACACATCTAGTTTTTAAAGTATACAATAAAAATAGGTATGTGTTATGCTATCGACACACCCTATTTGACTTCTTACACATCATTTGTTAATTTCTATCTGTTGATTTTCTTCAATTCATTCAATCCGACGGTCGAAAATTAAAAAAGTATATGAAAAATAAAATAAAATGTGTGAGTATAATACCCCTAAAAATAACAAAGTAATTAGTTAAAAAATAACAAATATTACTTGCATTATTTGTTGTAATTGTATTTTAATAGAAGATGACTTTGTTGGAATATTGTTTTTTATTATGAAACATGAGTTGGAAAATATAATGTTTATTTGTTGGGAATGATTTCCATACTTCCAACTTACAGTTTGATACATATGAAACTTTTATTTTGTACATTTGATGAGTTTTTTTTGTATATGTTTGCACTTTGCACGCATTGTACTCTTGTACTTGAATTCAGATCATCTTTAGATTTATGTGTCCGGAGCCGACGGATCAGAGAGTTCGAATCACTTAATTTAAATCATACCACCTTTATTAGCTCATCTTACTGACCAAATTCACACAAAATCAAGCCCTTAAACAGCCCGAATCTCTTTTTTCTCTTGAACGGCCCAAATTTTCTAATACGTTGACTCCAAACACATAAATTTAGAGAAAATCAGAATTCCTTGTACCTTAGCGGGAATGAATCGAGCATTGTTCTTTTGTCCAAGGAAATATTGGCGCATGTGTAGCGCATCACTGTAGGCGACTACTCTGTAATTTTTTTATTTTTTATTTTTGGAGAACAAGGAATAACATTCCAGGGCACAGAGGCCAACGGGGAAACACAAGAGAGCCTACAAAGAGGCAAACAACAAACAAGAGAAAGCAAGGAAGGCAGTGAAAGGAGCACCAACAAGAGACACTTCAA
>JAOTRO020177136.1:0-11679 GCA_028566515.2 Pyracantha coccinea | reverse complement strand
TGCTTCCTCAATCAGACCTCTTCCAACACTTGAGCTAAAAACTACTCTTGCTTCTAAATTTACCTGAAAATTAATGTTATGCATATGAAACTTATTACAACTTTCAACAGAAGGTTATCGATACTGAGAACATTTTTACAATTTTGAAAAAATAATTCACATCTTTAAGCTCAGTTCACCTGCTTAAATTGGCAACTCCTGGCAAATTCTCCAAGCACAGATATAACATTGGCTTTTGCTCGACGAAGCTGCAATTGATTTTTTGTTCCTGATTCGCGCTTTTTCCTCTCCTCACCAACTAAAAAATAGATAACCATATGTAAGACTTACCAATGCAAATGAATTGACTTGTGTAGTTGACCATGACTATTTTGATAAATGTGATAAAAACAAATATTTGTAAATTGATACAAACCAACTGACCAAGAACATGGATGGCAACAATGTTGTCATTTTGATGAGCAAGAACTCTGATTGCCCATGAGAGCAACTTCTGACTGTCATCTGCATCGGAAGAGATGCCTATGAGTATTCTAGATCGGGTAGAAGGAGGCATTCTGTTTGTCAGGAATTAAATACTGGCAGGTTGTGGATGCACTACTTGATGGGTATAATGTGAGGGAGTACTTGTTATGTGATCTTGTTGTTCTTGTTGACCAAATTAGGATTATATATATGGAGAGGGATAACAGCATGATTAAGTCAGTTGGAAAAGTGTGAGGACTAGTTCTCATTCCATTAGTCTTGTTTAACAAGCATGAAAAACTCTTTTTAGAGTGCCAAGATTAGAACTACTGCTCTCTCTCTCTCTCTCTCTCTCTCTCTCTCTCTCTCTCTCTCTCTCTCTCTCTCTCTCTCTCTCTATAGAGCTACAATTAAGTGTTGTGGTTGGGTGCTTTGGGGTATAAGCAAAGTTGGTGGCACGTATTTGATTTGTCTTGTTTTGTAAGCCAAAAGAAGAGACTGGCCTGAAATATAGTGAAAAGAGAAACAAAAGTGCTACTTTGTTGAATTTGGTAGGAGGGGGGAGGGCTGCTATATATGTGCCACTTCAAAAGGAGCCCCTCATCATGATTCATGAATGAAACGTTGATAGGACACTACAGTTTCTTACTTCATCGTCAGATGAGAGAGAGAGAGAGGAAAACTAAGCTACACATGTTAATAAAAAAAGGATTCTATACTTATATCTATATGTTTTTGTATTGGCATTGGGCATTCAAGGGCACATCTGAAGGTCAAATAACTTCAATATACATATATGAAGACATAGTTTTCAAAATATGTGCTGTCATTCAGTCTACCAAGTAAATAACAGCTCTATTACCATACTACCACGTAAGAACTTTGATTTCGGTTCAATTAAAATTTATAAATTAGGAATATCAAATATATTAGTCTTAATTATAAGAACTCCATGAACTTTCCAAGTACACTAATTAATGCACTCAAACCCTAACAAAAATTGCAATTTAAATTATTGAATTGGCAGCCCTTTTCTCAAATTTTTGATAATTCAAAAAAGGGCAACCAGACTCCACACTATTTATAGCAGTTTCTATTATGCACAATTTCACAATTTCAGACTTTCTATTTGCACACCCCAACCTGATTAGCTTTCCTACTAAGGATGGAAATGTGCTGGCCGACACTAAGTTGACGATAAAAATGACGAAATACAATCACTTAATGACAAAGACATGAGTAAAGAAAATGTGAAGTGAATTATTTCGAACCAAAAGGCTCATTATTTAATTATACTGTCATCTAAGTTTTCTGCACAACCTCCCCACACTTGGGGACACAATCTAGAACTAATTCCATTTTTATATTACCTCAATCAGAGCATAACAGTAGTGTTACAACAATAACTCACAAAAGCACTGCGTTGTGCCACATATATAATGAAAGTAGTTTGTATAATTGATTATAACTCGATAACGACAAAGCAAAAGTGAAACTACCCAACTAGTAGGAAGTCCGCACTACTGCTAAGCCCATTCGTCCTCCTCAATGCAAGCCTTGCGTCTTGCTAGGTCCTGAGGGGGCTCAAAACAAAGTGTCAATGGATCATAATCATTTATCATGTAAAAACCATTTTCAACATACTAACCCCCATTTTGTAAAGCATATATAGTTGAAAAACTACATAATAGTATTTACAGTAAATGAAATTCACAATCAAATTATTAATTGAAATCAATTAGTCAAAGTTCATAAGTCATACCTTTGTTCAATAAATCATAATAGCGTCTACTAGCATAAGTAGAGCATGCAACGGATGCATGCCTCTACTAGCTAAACACACTACCAGTAAGAATCAATAATCCTAGCATCTACTAGAATATCATATCACCTGCAAATAATCTAGGTCTAACTCCAATGGCGAATGTTGGAAGCATAGGATAAACCTGAAATATATTATAATTCCCTTGAAGCATGAAGTTGCAGTGCATGCAGTCTACACTCATAGCTAGCTATACGATATGAATGATAACCATGTGGTGAAAGTAAATCATTAATGATATCAGCATAACATTAAGTTAAATAAGTTGTAACCCTTGTCAAAGACTAACGATAATAATGTAAACATGAAAATTCTATAACGAATGAAACAAGAACACGTGTACAAACTAGATTTGTATTGATGAATTTGTAGGGTTACAATCTCTGTTTACAATTTTCCTCTGATTCGTCTTCAAATTTCATGCAGATGTGTAGGTTGTTTATCCAAGGGTTGCGATGACTTGATCTCGGACGAACGATTGAACGATTGCTTCAAGTTTTGAGCTTGAAATAATGCGTGGATAGTCTTCACCTCAAAGCCGCGGCAAAGGTAGTGTTGATGTAGGATTTTGTTGATTCAAGGGTCTTGGTGACTTGATCTTGAATCGAATGTCGTTACAAGTTTTACGCTTGCAACAAAGTCTTGAAGGAATCGACACAAGTGCTTGTTGATTCTTCAAGAGAATACTTCGGCTTTGGTCAAAAGAAAGCTTCGGCTTTGGTTGTGCGTTCTTTGAAGAGAGCTCTGGTAGCATATTAGTCTTCAAAGATTTGGTGCAGAAGTTCCTCTAGATGTAGAATTGCCAACCTTATTCTTGTCTTGGGACCTTGTATTTATAGACTTCAAAAGCAATGCCATTGGGTGGATTTGGCTTTGATTTGTGTCTTGATTCGTCCACTGGAGAATTTAGGCATGTATTGTGTCTTAATTTCAGCCACTTTCCCTTGCTTGGCCAAATTATAGGGCTTGTTACCTATTTTGTGAGCAATCTTCAATTCTTGCTTGTTTTGTGAACATGTTTTAGCTTTCTTCCTGGTTTTGGGAACAATTTAGGGCCTCTTGCCGATTTTAAGGAGATTTATTTCCCTTTGCTGCATTTTAGGAATGCTTTTGAGCTTCCTTTGCTTGATTTGTGCCACATGTCATTGATGACTTGTCCATTTGTGATGAGTCATATTCCACGTGGAGCTTTGTGATGCATCATTTGCATGCAACGAAATTTACATGTCTACAAATGCCCCCACTTCAAGGCGCGTTGTAGGCATGTGTTTGTCACATGTAGGAAGCGTGTTTTGAAGTCCTGCAATGTAAATGTTCTAACTCAAGGGTCGTCGAAACTTGATCTTGAATTAATTTGGCTTTTCAAGGGCCGTAAAGGCATATTTCTTGAATTGACATGATGAATTTCGTTAAGGGCCGTTGAGGTGTATTTCTTAAACGGAACATTTCTTCAAGGGCCGTTGAGGCTTGGTCTTGAATAAATGAAGACTTTCTTCAAGAGCCGTTGAGGCTTGATGAAATTTTTTCTTCAAGGGCCACAGAGGCTTGATCTTGAAAGAAATAAAACTTTTGTTTTCCTTCAAGGGCCGTAGAGGCTTGATCCTCTTCAAGGGCCATAGGGGCTTGATCTTGAAAGAAATAAAACTTTTTTTTTTCCTTCAAGGGTCATAGAGGCTTGATCTTGAATGAAATGAAACTTTTTTTCAGGGGCCATGAAGGCTTGATCTTGAAAGAAATATGAATTTTTTTTCTTCTTCAATGGCTGTAGAGACTTGATCTTGAAAAAAAAAATTTATTCAAGGGCCATAGAGGCTTGATCTTAAAAGAAATAAAATTTTTTTTCTTCAAGGGCCTTAGAGGCTTGATCTTGAAAGAAAATTTGGAAATGGATAAATCGGCGCATACTTATTGTGAGTATTGATTTTCCATAATTTTGACAAAATACATTTGGTGTGTTTTGAAATTTTTTTTCTTGTGGTTGTAGGAAAAATGATTTTTCCTTCCTTAGATAGGAACCTCCTTCAATTTTGGCAATGAGGGTGATTTCCATTAAGTTTTTGGAAAGTTTTGGTGATTTCCTTCAAGGTTTTGGAAAGCCTTGATGATTTCCTTCAAGATTTTGGAAAGTTTTGATGATTTTCTTCAAGATTTTGGAAAGATTTAATGTTTGTCTTTGGGTAAGTAGGATGGGCATTTTTTTTTCTTTCCTCTTTTCTTTTTTTTCGGCCAAGGGGGTATTTTCCCTCTTGGTTTGGGAAACTTGAAGGATTGTCCTTGCTTTGGAAGGATTGTCTTTTGTATTTTGGCAAGGAAAAGTACTTTCCTTTGATGTTTTGGAAATTTTAAAGCCTTTCTTTAATTTTTTTTTTCTTTTTCTTTTCTTTGCTGATTTTGTTGCAAAAACAGCATGGTTTTTCCCCTTAGTGGCCGAAATCACCTTGCCATTTTTGCTTGGAGTTTGCTTCCTTCTTTTGGTTAGAATGTACTTCCTTCTTTTAATTTTCCTTTTGCTATTTGGTACTAGTAGATAGCACACACTTTGTGTGTGTGAACAACTGTCCACCTCCTCTCACATTCTTCTCAAGCACAATCGCTTCAGCTCATTCAAATTATTCAAAAAAATCATGATTTCACTTACCTGTATGAAAAAATAAAGGGACAAAATTACTATTTTGCTCTCCTTATGTAAATATTGTGTATTAAAAGTGAGGGCAAAATAGGAAAAAAATGGATATGATTGTTATTTTATCAAAAAGTGCAAATTACTATTTTACCCTTCTCATCTCAACATTGTGCATTCAAAAGTGAGAGGCAAAATTAGAAAAAGTAGGTAAAAAGGTTGACAATGAGGGTTTTCTTAATTAGTAAAGATTACAATAAAGTCATGCGTCTTGTGCAATATAATATTGTTGTGTTCATGCATCAAAGTCTTTCAAGTTATCCTTTCGAATATTTTAACGCCACCATGTAAGTAAACACATCAAAACATCCCACAATCAAATTTTCTTCCTATTTTTTTTTTTTCGATAGATAACGTAACTATGTCACTCAATCTTTATTGAAAGCAGTACACTATTTGATCAATTTCAAATAAAAAATAAATTCATAGTTTGAAAATTAGGTTATCTCAAGCTGTGTATTCCTCTAAACTGTATGAGATAGTTAATAGCTTACTTTCCTAAAAATTTTATGTATAATTTTTTTTGTTAAATGAAGGATAAAACGGATGGATAAAACGGATAAAAAAAACAAAGAAAATAAAGAGAAATAAATGCATTTGCTTGGATCAAACTCCTGACAAAGAGACAAACCAATTTTTATTTCATTTAACCAACACGATAACAATTGAATTTTAAAATATTTTCTACTTTACGTTATTTATCCATAACGTAACACATAAGCTAAACGAATTTTGGGACCCTCTCACTTGGGGGCCCTAGGCAGTCGCCTCTCCCGGCTACCCTTAGGGCGCTAAATTATTTTGGTCTTTTCATTACTGATTAGGAATTCCTCGGCCGGTTACACATGACGGTGCTGGCGAAATATCAAAAAACAAAAAAGAGAAGCATCTGTAGCTGATCTGCTGTATTCACGAAACTGCAGTTGTTCCTGCACACAGTACACCACAAAAATTTTGCGTTTCCACTTTGGTTTGGAATTTGGAAGTAATTATCGACGATTAGTAGACTTTTACTCGTCAGTTAAACTTATGGGACTGATAGAAATCTCTCTTCTGAATTCACAATGACCTGATCTTGCTCATTCGTATTTCTGTCTTGAAAATTTGGCCCCAACCTTCCCTGGACGTGCCGCTGATGGTTCTGATATTTCTTTTTATTTGTTTTGCCCTATCTGTCTGGGTATGATACAATCTGTATTCTTTCATATTTAATATATTAATTACACAAAATGCTTGCTGCCAAAGTTTCTTGTGGACCAAGTCGCTCAAAACGTCTGCGTCAGTTTTATTTTATAGACGTCTTGATCCATCAGTACCTGTGGTGAAGCATTTGCAGTAAAGTCAGTTGCAGTTTCTTTCTTTAAATTTCGTTGTTGCTTGTCCAAGTAGGAAACGCGGAGGGCTTCTTGCCTATTTAACACTTCGATCAACTACCTAAACAAGGACTGCAAAGCAATTAAAAAACCATGCTGAGTGGATAACAAGTTAGTGAGAGAATGGCAGAGAGTGCGGTCAACTTTGTACTCAACAAGATCAAACCGTTTTTCGAAAATGGGGTTCAACTGCTCAGAGGGGTTCGAGCAGAACTTGTGTACCTCAAAGGGGAATTGGAGCGCATGAGGGCCTTACTGAGGGATGCCGATGCAATGGAAGAAAGTGACGAGGAGCTCAAAGTATGGGTTAAGCAAGTGCGAAATGTTGCTTATGACGCAGAAGATCTTCTAGATGAATTTGCGATTCTCCAAGCTTATAACAGTCAAAGCGTCCAAATGTACTGTCCATACTATAGGCTTTGTGGCTGTGTCAAGGACTTGAAAGCTCATTACCGGGTTGCTCGGGAGTTACAGAGCATCAACACCCGAATTCGAGATATTTTTGCAGTTTATAAAAGACTTCTTCCAAAGCTTAATGCTGTGAAAGGTTCAATATTTACCAATCCAGGTAATAAACACCACACCAGTAATTTGTTTTTTCTTGGATGATGAGTCCAAACGTAAATTATTATCGTTCTAGGTGGCTCAATATTAGTTCATTTACAATTCATTAATTCTATATACGGATTTCCCATGTTCAGTTTAAAATTATCTGCTCACCTCATTTCCTCATAGCATTTCTAGTAAGACCTGTTGAACCCCGAAGGGGGATGAAACATACGGAACCCTTGATATAGTTTTATACTTTGATATTCGCAAATGCTATGTTCAGACAGTACAATGTTATTTCCTAACTTCATTCTTTAATTTGCAACAGGGGACACATGGCATGACCGACGAGAGGACGCTCTTCTTTTAGAAAACACTGATGTTGTGGGCATACACAAGCGCAAAGAGAAACTTGTCAGGATGCTGGTCGAGGGTGGCTCTGGACTTGAAGTAGTTTCAGTCACTGGCATGGGAGGTCTGGGGAAGACCACCTTGGTGAAGAAAGTCTACGATGATGATGAAGTGAAGAAACATTTCAAGCCCCGTGCTTGGATCACGGTTTCTCAATCTTTTCAGGTAGAGGATCTCCTTAAAGACATCATTGACAAACTATTTAATGCAATCAGGAGGCCAGTT
The DNA here is from genome assembly GCA_028566515.2 of Pyracantha coccinea. Classification (NCBI taxonomy): domain Eukaryota; kingdom Viridiplantae; phylum Streptophyta; class Magnoliopsida; order Rosales; family Rosaceae; genus Pyracantha; species Pyracantha coccinea. The sequence continues at coordinate 4,154 of JAOTRO020177136.1, read as the reverse complement.
CCAGAAGGTGTGCACGACAAGAATAGCAATGAATTGAAAGCAATAATTAAGAACTTTCTGCAGAAACGGAGGTACCTGATTGTTCTTGATGATGTATGGCACGCTGACAAATGGGAAACTGTCAAATATGCTCTGCCCAAGGGGAAGTTTGGCAGCAGAATCATGCTCACAACGCGTAATGTTGTATTCACCACTTGCTCGGAATCCAAAAGAAAGGTCTATCACTTGAAGCCCTTGCCTGCTGACGAGTCAAGGAAGCTGTTCATTAAGAAGGCATTTCTGGGGAAGCCATGTCCTCCTTATTTGTTGGAAAGATGTGAACGTATCGTGAAAAGGTGCGAGGGTTTGCCCCTTGCAATTGTGGCAATAAGCGGTGTACTCGCTACAAAAGACAAGCGCAGGATAGATGAATGGGATTTCATTTGCCGCAGTCTTGGAGCTGAACTTCATGGCAATAACAAACTTGAAGATTTAAAGAAAGTACTTTCTCTGAGTTTTAATGATTTGCCCTATTATCTCAAGGCTTGCTTCTTATACTTGAGCCTCTTTCCCGAGGGTCATCTGATTCGGCGTATGAGACTGATTCGCTTATGGATAGCGGAAGGATTTGTCGAAGCTATAGAAGGAAGAACTTTGGAGGAAGTAGCTAAGGACTACCTCAAGGAGCTCTTGAACAGAAATTTGATCCTGGTGGGAGACACCACAAGTGATGGGAGGGTCAAAACTTATCGGCTTCATGGTCTTTTGCGGGAGATTGTTATTTCAAAGTCGAGGGATCAAAACTTTGCAGCCATAGTCAAAGACCAGAACACAATATGGCCTGATAGAGTTCGTCGTCTGTCAATACATAATGCATTGGAAACTGTACAAGAAACAAGGTCAGTTCCTCAACTTCGTTCCTTGTTTATGTTTGGGGCGGTTGCTAGGTCATCCATGAGAAAGTATTTTTCCACTGGGTTTAGGCTGCTTGGGGTTTTAGATTTGGAAGCTGCACCTCTAAAGACATTTCCAAGCGAAATCCTGGACCTGTTTTATTTAAAGTATCTAAGCTTGAGGAAAACCCTGGTTAAACTCATTCCAAGAAGCATAGGGAATCTTAGTAACCTGGAGACGTTGGATCTTAAAAAGACCAATGTCACTGAATTGCCTCTTGAGATACTGAAGCTCCAAAAACTTCGCCATCTCCTGGTTTATCGTCTTAAGATTGAATCTTATGCACACTTCTACTCCAAGTTTGGCTTCTCGGCGCTTTCAAACATAGGAGTATTGCAGTCCCTGCAAAAGCTCTGCTTTGTTGAGGCAAATGATCAGGGTTGTGGGATGACAATGAGGGAGTTAGGTAAGCTTAAGCAATTGAGGAGGCTTGGAATTATGAAATTGAGAAAGCAAGATGGATTGGCTTTGTGCTTGTCAATTGAAAGTTTAACCAAGCTGCGTGCGCTTTCTGTAACATCAACGGGAGAGAGCGAGGTTATTGATCTCCATCACATTTCCTCCCCTCCTCAGTTCCTCGAACGCCTATACTTGATAGGACGATTGGAAGATATGCCGAACTGGATACCTTCGCTTAACAGTTTGGCCAGACTGTTCTTGAAATGGAGTCAGTTGAAAGATGATCCACTCGTACATCTTCAAGACTTGCCCAACCTTATTCATCTTGAATTGCTCCATGCTTGTGATAGCGACATGTTATCCTTCAATGCAAGGGGATTCAAAAAGCTCAAGGTCTTGGGTCTCGACAAATTTGACAAGCTCCGATGCGTGAAGGTGGAGGAGGGAGCAATGCCATGCCTTGAGAAGCTAACTATCCAACGATGTAAGTCGATGAAGAGGGTACCCTCGGGAGTGAAGCACCTTACCAAACTGAAGTTGCTTGAATTCTTTGAAATGCCGAATGAATTAATCTTGAAACTGCGACCAGATGGAGAAGGCGAAGATTATGAGGAAGTTCAACATATCCCAGATGTTTATTCAGCCTATTGGAGAGATGGGGGCTGGGATGTGTATTCAATAGAGAGCTTCGGGGAGATAGAAAATGCTCCATCATCTGGAGCTGGAACTGTCCGGAGAAGCCATGATCAGCTTCGTCCTCTATGGAAGGTTTAAATCCGATCGATGATACATTGTATTTCTATATGTGTGTATATAAATGTCGTATGTAAAATTGTAAATAGTCATTGTACGTAATGTGCAAGCAAGTCACTCAATGTACAGATGAATTACTGTTGCAAATATTTGCAACTCATGTATGTAACTTACTGAAGAATAAGGTGCAGTATTTGGGCACCAACATTTGTACATATACAGAAATGAATGGAAAAACTCTGTGCATAGGAAAATGATTGTGCTCAGTCACTCTAAACTACCCAATATGGCATCCAGTTCCAGTGAATTTCTGTAATGTTGAGGAGCCATTTCCGATCGGCAAACCCGCAGTGAAATCGAGGAAGAAAATACAACTACACTGCAGTTTACCTTCTGTGATGACCTAAGATTTGTGAAAAAGTAGATGAAATGAATGAGAGCTTGTGGATGATCAAGTAGAAGGAAAGGTGTAAGTGAAACGAAATGATCAAGTATCTGAAGAGTTCTAAAATTATGCGTCCCCCATAAGCAAGTTTTCCTAGCTTGTCCAGTTGCGGGGTAGCGTACACGAACATGGCGGTTTAGTAGCATAGTCTAATGATATTATTCTTCATTTGTAAATGAGAAACTTTAGTTTCGATTCTAGTGGATGAAGAAAGAAAGCCTGAGTTGCAGCCCACTCATCTTCTAGAATTAAGGTCATTGACTTATTTAGGATTTGATGTCACACATGACATACATAATAACTTCAACGTCAGAATGGATGACTACTTCAAGATTAATTTACGAGGAATGATAGCAACTTTTTCGTTCTATTCTCTCGGCTTTTCTTTTTATCCTACAATATTGCTTGATAATCGGAACTGTTTATTTTGGAGATCACCTTTTAAAGATCATCTATGTAAAAATTTAACTAAACTCAAAATGGACGAACCATGTTTCTTACTCAAACACTAAAAATTGATAATGTTAATCAAGCAGTTAAAGGATTTTTTATTGTGCTTTTTTTTTCCTTTTTTTTTTTTTGGCAGAGTTGGTGCTTAAAGTTAAAGGGTGATCTAAAAAGAGAACTATTCCGATCATCAACCAATATTATAAAATGAGTAAAAGAGCGGAAAAAGTGAAACGAGAAAGTTCAAGTACTTCAACGAATAAGTTGCTAGCATCCGCCTTAACTTATTGATCAATTTCTTAATTTATTTTCTATCAGGTACAAGATAAATCTAAGCTTTCGTAAGTTAACCGGGCAAACAAGTTAATATAAATGCTTAAATTATTTTGGTTCTCTGTATCAACCTTCTTAATTTACTTGTCAAATGATGCAAGGCATCGTGTGTGTGTATGTGTGTGTATATATATATATATATAAATATGTATATATAAATTTTATATATAATATATAATTATGTTAGTTTGGTACATAGTTGTTTGGATCCGATCTTACACCATCAGTCCGAGTAATTGAAGCCGTTGAGTGAGCATAATTCTTGACTGTCGGATAAGAAAGTTAAGATAATTTTATTATTGTTAAGAGATAATATTATGATTTTTAATCATTATAATTATCTTTTAATTATCTCGATTTTCTTGTACAAAATAAATGGGATAAAAATCATTGCCCGAACGTAGAAGCAGGGCAGAACAGTCGGATTTAATTTGGATTTGGTAGCAATATACCGTGTGGATTAAAGCAACTTGGTTTGGATTCTTATCACGTGGCGTAGCATGGGATTTGCAAGGCTTGGATAATGGTGAGATAGGAAACCTAACTAGGCTAGGTTATTTGCACAGGGCAGTTGTGTGTTGAATTGAATGGGTTTTTCGTTGCCATTGCATCTTTGTATCTATAGGGACGAGTACGTATTGGCTGATAAGCTGATAAAGACTCCCAAACTATTAAAACTCTTCCACTGACTTGAGCCTCGGATAAGCCTTTACTACTCCCAAGACTCTGAACTTAGTAAAAATTGCAACCAAATACGGTCCTTGCGTTTAGTCTTATCATATCGAATTCCAAGATAACCTGCTTGGACTTGAACAAATAATGTTTATCTAAACAGCCACCAATT